>JAHWXV010793158.1:0-10496 GCA_024586415.1 Phrixothrix hirtus
AGAGGAATTAACCTATAGGTTATATAACATTTTTTGATCGTACTGACCCAAGAAATATGTGGTATAAGTTTGTCGGTCGAGTCGCGGAACACCCTGTATAAAAAGTAGAAGCGCTTATTCTAACATATTCAAGGAGTAAAAAAAGAGGGTTTTATTATATATAAAAAGAAACAAGAATAATTTAAAGATGACCACCTCCTTCTGTTAGATGGTATATAATCGTTCTGCTATGCTATGAACTGTATCAATATGTGCACTCACTGCGATATTTTCAATATCATGCGATATTAATTGTTTCAATCCTTCACGAGTAGTAGATCTGCTGAGAAATACCCGTTATTTAAGATAACCCTATAACCAATAGATAATAATCGGTTGGCCTAGAAAACCATCTGTTCGGCAAATGTCTATACTAATTACACTATCGCCAAATGGGTTACTTAATAGTGTTTTTACTGTATTCTGTACTCGTATCTGAAGGAGAGCGCTATTTTGTATAAAAGCAATATTTTCGATATCATAATTCTGAAATGCTGGTATTACAGTCTTGTAATATTCAAAAATATCGCAGTCCACTTACGGTTAGTATTCTCATTTCCCCTTTCTCCATTTCTTCATAGAAATAAATACCAATTATAAAATTAGATTTAACGCTACACCTGGCAGTAACCTTGACATCATGAAATCCTAAGTGAACAATTTCATTCAGATTATTTCGGTCCAAATACTACAATTGTGTTTTAACATTTCCATGAGATTTTGTCTAGTCATTTAGCGTTATTCTGAATTTTTGTTAACACTTGCAAAGCGAAAATGTACTTTGAGTTCATAAGGCATTTTAACTTTGCGCAGTAACCGTTTAAGCTATCTCAAAATTCGCCACACTGTCTAATAATTCGACTCCAACCGATTTGGAACTCTACTAGCACTACAAACACCACATACAGAATTTTCACTAGCTTCTTGAACTTCTTATAAAACTAAAGTCGCGCTAACTTCGTTTTCTACCACTTTCGCTTCACCAGATCGCTTTTATCGGTAACTGCACTAATTGCCTCAAATTTGTTCGGTAACCTTTCGAAATGACTTTACAGCATAGTATCAATTTTTCAGTTTCCTGCATTCATAATAACACTGAATGAAACCAATGCAAACTTGTAAAGGCAAGACCATCATAAAAATTATTTATCAAAAATTATTGCTAGTATTCTACACTACAATTGTTTCTATGAGTATGAAGTGATAGCGACAGATAGTAGTGAAAATTAAAGAAATGCATATCTAAAGAAACCTCAACCCTCCTTAAGTATAATACGTAATATGTATGTATATGAAACCAAACTGTTAATAAGTACAAAAACTACAGTCATTTCAAACTGATATTTTTCAAAAGAAAAATGAGTTAAAATATCAAACTTCGGATAACTTGTCAGCAGTTGTCGTAATAGTAATGCGTTCCATATACCTACATTATCTATAACGAAAATGACAGATACAAAACATGTTCTAGTGAAAATTTCAAAACCCTTCCCAGTTATGCAAAGTATCAAAGAATGGTGTAAATTATCTACTAAACGTTCAAGGGCCTATCAATAAGAATTGCAAATAATTATCAGAAATACATATTGAAATTATGCTAGCCCATCTTCATACAATTGGGCGAATGTAATTGTTATTATTAACATTTAACGTTGCCGTATTAGCTAAGAACGCTTTTATATGTTTGCCTAAGGCAAAGCATCTTCAGATACAAAAATATAGTAAATGCTTAAAAATATTTTTGAATGATACAAAATTTGATTATTAAAAATGGAAAAATTTCTACTAAATAAATTTCTTGTAGATCATTAAATAATTATCATTATTTGGAGTATCTGGATCTAAGTAATACTCGAATACAATCCCACGTGTGTATCTTCCAGTACTAGTTTTCATATTTTTTATGAAAAAACTGTATATGTATCATATAGAAGTCCGAATACAGTATATAAAATTCGAATGTTTTCAAATCATAAAAATTATAATTAATGTGTATGTTTCAGGTCTATGTTTATGGGAAAAAGAACTATTTGTTCGGCAGTAAATACCTACATACTAAACTGAGCATCGCCAGCAATGTAGAATGATTATCTGGAAAACAAGGTACCCTTAGTTTGACTCCAGGTTGTCAATATATCCATTTTAGTAAAAAGTTTACAAAGTAAAATTAACAAAGCAAATATTATAAATAATATAAATAAAAACCTGGAACACATATATAAATGATTTAATTACTGTTAATTAAATAACTGGTAATTATTTCGAAATTCAAAGTTTCATCTTCAGAATTACTAAGTATTTAAGGAATTTTCTTATTCACATTAAAGGTAAGTAACGATTTTGTTACTTCTTTTAAATACGAGTAAGAAACTTCCTTAAATACTTAATAATTCTGAAGATGAAACTGATTTTCTAAACAATTGGTAATTATTTAATTAACAATTCGAGCTTTTTACATACATGATCGCTTTGAAATACTTTCAGATATTTTAACTGTTTATTCATTATGCCCCATACATTCACAAAACATCTTTAGTTTGGGTATAATCGAATTTAGAAAGTTCTTGGAAATTTTTTTGAGAACGTCTGATTTGCAATACATATTGTTACAAGTTTTATAACAGTTTTCGATGACATCATGTATGTTCATTCCAGTCTTACTCATATTACATGTCATTGCAATATGTATTGATAAACATTCAGTGTAGTTGAAATTGATTAAAAAACCCCATTCTGATTTATTAAATTAGATTTACATAGTCGTACACGTTTTCAAACATGTTTATTATCCCCTTTTCCAATGCATTTTGTGGAAGTAAAAATTATCAAAAAACGGTAAAAACTTGGTTATTAAGGGAAAATACGGATTATTTTATACAATTACTTTGCTGCTTCTTTTCGTTATTTTTAAACTTAAAGCTTTATTGAAAAATTAAAAACACATAATATCACTTTGGAATATGTTTCTGTATTTTCTGTTAAAATTTGAAAAATTGGAAAACAATTATCAGCTATTCAACTTTACGTAGATAATTTGAAATTATTTATTACTCAATTTCGGAAATATTAAAAAAAAAGGGGGAGTTTGCTCTTGTCAGGTAAACAACCTTTTAGAAATAAAAAGGACACCTGAGTGCTTTACGGTAATCCTAATTCGTAATTTTTTTTGTGAAAGCCATCTTGAAACAACTATTAAATTTAAATGTTATCACTAGCAATTATTTGTTTATAAATTGAACTATCGGCTGTAATTTTTTAAGAACACTTGTATGTAAAAATTAGGTCACCTATTTGTGGTGGTTTAGGTTAAGCACCCATTTATTAGTAAATAAACAGGGTGCAAATCGATATGTTGTTTTAATTTGTTATTTTAGCAAATAGATTCGTAGTTTTCTTGACTGTTTCTAACGAATTAATTGCAACAAATGCCAGCAGTTCATAAAATGTTTTTATGTGCAAAACTTTTCGAAAAGCGGTTGATATGGAGTTTAATAACCTCAAAAATGTGTCTCTTCTAATACGTAGCGTTGGGCGTTTGAGTTTCAACAACTCTTTCAAAATAACCCCGAATATATTATTATATTTACTTTAAACAGTGTGACATGGTTAAGATGAAGCCACCCCGTATCTCAGTTATTTTTGGAAGTATAAATTTGAATTTTGGTACAAAGGTAGAATTTTATAGGCTGCATTTTTTAGGGTTCTCAGCTTAAATGTGAGGTGTAAACCCAGCCTTCTACAACTTCGCAAATATAGCCAATTCACGATATTTCACAATGCGACAGATATATCGAAAAAAGTTACTATAAAAAGTAGTTTGGAATTTTATTTTAGCCCCATATACCGAATTTCAGGACGAAATTCGAATTTTGATATTTTTGTCATTTTTACGCCAAGTCCGAATTTCTTATCAGTTGTCCCACTAGCCAGCCATGGAAAAATAAATATTGGTAATAATAAAATAAAGAGCAAAGAAAAATTATTTATTCAACACAATTCTCAATATTTTATGATGCGACAGAGATATCGAAAAAAGTTACTATAAACTTATAAACTTATTTGAGAATCGGCACGAGTTGAGGCTAAAATAATGTCATCATTATGTCTTCGATTTCGAATGGGACCGTCAATTGACGGAATTTTTGATACACTCCCAGCTTAATTAAAACGTGAATTCACAGCTGCAGCAGTTCCATGTCGAATAGGTATTCTCTGCGAATGTATTAAGTTGAATTCTTGCGCAACTTCTCTGCTACTTCTAACATTGTCACCAAATAATCTGATTATTTCAATTTTTCCCTCTAAACTGAGACGTAGAGGAGCCAATTGACATTAGCAGACAATATTATTGTTTTTTCCATGGCTGGCTAGTGAGACAACTGATAAGAAATTCGGACTTGGCGTAAAAATGACAAAAATATCAAAATTCGAATTTCGTCCCGAAATTCGGTATATGGGGTTAAAATAAGATTCCAAACTACGTTTTCTGGTAACTTTTTTCGATACATCTGTCGCATTGTGAAATAACGTGAATTGGCTATATTTGCGAAATCGTAGAAGGCTGGGTTTACACGTCACATTTAAGCTGAGAATCCTAAAAAATGCAGCTTATAAAATTCTACTTCTGTACCAAAATTCGAATTTATACTTCCAAAAATAACTGAGATACAGGGGTGTCTTCATTTTAACCATGTCACACTGTATAAGTCCAAATTACTATTAAGGATAATTTACATAATTTAAAATTACCAATATCTAACGTTAATATTGTAAAAAAATTAACCGAAACAGATATTTTTAAATAATAATTGTTGTAATTTCTATTATTATTTAACAAATCAAAACACCCTAATTTAAGTCGATTGTTATTCACAAATAATTCCATAAAAGTTTCTATAAATATTTTAACGTTAAGCTTGAGATACAAGAAAACCGTGTAAAATGAAAATATGTATGTGCGATGTTTCCATGCAACATAAAAAAAACTTAATTCATTCACTTCAGATTAATTGCTAGACTAATTAAAATTTAAACTAAAAACAGTTTTATTGTTTGCCCTATCTTCAATTCCAGATTTTGATACAATTTGTAAAATAAAGTATAACCGGGAACATAAACGAAATTATATTACAAAGTAACATTAATATCTCACATATTTTAGAAGTAAATTTGCAAATATAAACATTAAAACCTCTAATTTCATACTGGAATAATAGTACAAAGTGAAAAATTTGTCGGTTTTAGTATGTCGGCCTCAGGAGCCTAATAAAGAAAGCGTAATCGAGTTTTACAACCAAGACATCTACCTGTAAGTTGAAGGTGTTATTTGATTTTTACACCTGGAGACAGTACGTATTTCCGAGAAAGCCTATTGTCGGCTGTAGTTACATTCACGGTATAAGAAAGATGTATGACCTAGCTCCCTTAGTAAACACTTAACCGAAAGCATTCAGCTCGACTTGAGAAAAGCAAGGTAAGAGTAACATTTTTATTATCTTAAGTCCTTCCTGTCATTTTCAAACAATTTTATGGCTGTGTTATACAAAAGAATTCACAAATCTGTAAGTTAATTGGATGTAGGTGCCGTCTGTCAATTTCTTCCAGTGATAGAAACAGAAAAATTTCCGTTATAATAACAAATTTAAAACTGACACTAACGGAATGTCGTAATAAAGCAATGTCAAAACTTCTATATACTATTTATTCATAGTCAAACCAGTACATATAAAGAATAATTTTTAAAAGTGGGATGCCCTTATTATATCGTTGCATTCTAATTCAAGTTAAGGTAGCATAGCAATAAAGAATATTCCAAAGAATTTAATTTATTTAGATTGTAATGAATGCGCAAAATTCTTTGAGATCGAATATTTCTGCTTCAATTATAAGGACCGAAGTAATTAATGTTTGAAAAGTATTTTGTTCGATTTCTTATTACCAACCATGGAAATACTTTCAAATTTTAATTGGATTTTCAATATTTGTAAGTTCATTATCCGTCATTTAACAACATCCAATTAAAACCTCGAAATCCGTAGCTGAAGAATGCCTTATTACAAATTAATTACAGAAGTATATAAATTCATAGAACAAAATACAACGAAATCCTCAGTCTCTTAGGTAAAACTTAAAAATATATTCTATTTCAATGTAAATAGCATCCAACTTAGGTAAGTTAACCGAACATTCATAAAGCATATTGAGGAACATCATGTGAAGTTTTTATCTAGCCCACTTCTTTAAGTAAACTTTCCCATACTTTTTCTATCAAAGTATAATAGGGAAAAACATCGTACAAAAGGCTCATAAAAGTGCGTAGGTTGATACATGAGAAAGTAGATAAACGCAAATTTAGTTTTCATAAAACACATTCTTAGAATGTGTATACAAGACTTATTTATGTATTTTCCATTTAATCAAACTATTGATTTTTGAATATTGTGAAAATAGTTTGATGGTTTAGTGTTGTTTGTTAAATACGTAATAAAATAATTTGGGTTTAATTGTACAAAAGCATTTTGTATTAGTTAAATTAAATTTGAACAAATAATGTGGATTTGGGTTATATCAACTTAAATGAAATTACATGAAATGTATCTAAGGCAACATTTATTAAATGTTTTCGTTTGAATTTGTATTACAACTACTTCAGTACATAAGCCTGATTTCTGCACCAAATTTAGTATGTAGTTTTCAAAATTAATTTTGATAAACTATACAAAGAATTAAATTGTTTCGCTTGAAAAAAAAAATAAAAGTTCAAGAACTTTATTAATAGAAAGATTCCAAACTATTTATAAATAGATATGATTTGAGATTATTGTGATAAAAGGGAAGTATTTAAAAGAAATGGCATAAAATCTGAGTTGAAGAAAGATTGTTTTATTGAGTATAAAATAGAGGACGGGACGCCAGGAAAGATAAATGGGAAGAATTAAATAATTACATGAACCTGACAAATCTCAAAACCACTTGTCTTTTTAACCTAAATTTATTATATAACAGATTCAGGAAGTTTATTCAAAACAGTATATTAAATTTTATTTTGTGTTACATCAACTTACCTTATAGGTAAAGGTATGCATAAATTAACTTGCTAATTTTTTGTTGTTTTTTAAATAACAAAAATAGTTGTTTCTTATAGGTATGTCGACAGTTAAGAAATCAACTTTTAATTATTAATATGCCGAAAAAGCAGAAAAAAAATCGCAGATTAATTCCGTTTATAATGACCATAAAATATAATATTAACTCCTACCTGGTTAAGTGGTACATGTGTCTATGGAGGCCGCATTGGCTCGAGTTGCGGGCGCGTGGCCGAACTTTGGCAGTTGCAGTGGCGGCCTTTCTGGGTCGATAAGCGCCGGCACACTGACTGCCCCGACACCGACGTCGCCGTCGCGATGTCTTCGATCTTCTCCCCACTTCTTCGGCACTATATTCAAACTTTGCAAGAACTTTTGACAAGAATTATTATCCTTTTAATCTATGTATTTTCGAATATTATGGAACGGTGGCGCAAAATATGATTAGGTAAATATTTATTTCAGTGGTATTTGATAAAATTTAAAGGACTTGACATAATTCGAATTATTTCAAATAAATATATAGCGTACTTTGGACGATATCTACTTTAGCATTTAATTTAGTATTTAAAATGTCTTCATTAATTTTGTTTTACAGATCCAACTGCAATAAAAGGCATCTGTAAAAATTCACCACGAAATTAATAGGCCACCTATTGAGTAGCACATCTTAAAAGGTATTTTATTATTATATAGGTATTTTCATTACAAATACATACGTATAACCTTAAGCAAGCGTTGAAAAGCAACAAAATGCAAATTGTTACGAAAAAATAGATAGAAAATAATTAAAGAAAATCAAAATTTAAAGATTCAGTTCGATATTTTGTTAAAATAAACATAATTTGGGATTGAAAATCTGATACTGTAAAGCTATTTTATCAAATTTAGTTATGTCAAAAGCATCAGGACTACAAACAATGCTCGTTATAAGCAGAACTTAATATAAATTGACAAAAATTAAATTTATTAACAGTAAAACGCAAATTTTATACGCATGCTAAAAATTACGAATAGTACACATTTCAAAATTTAAAAATTAAGCAACGAACAAAGTAGGTACGTATTTATTCTTGTAATTCTAAATAAATATACTTATTAACAAATTTATAAACGTGAATTGCTAATAATCGTATTTCACGATAAAAAGATGTATTTAAAAATAAAGAAAACAGTGTTTAAAAGTGAACAGTTAGATTACTAATCACTAGTTTAAATTACTGCAAAATTTTTTGTTTAAATTTTACAACACTTCTGTTGGAATTGCACAGTTTTATTTTTATAAATGTTAAAATATATTTTGTGAACAAGTGAGGGTTGTCGCTTAAAATCTAAGTAGCTTTACTTATACTAAATTAAATATAAAAGCTAAGGTCTTTGGCTGATGCTTCCTGAGAACGGCGGATATGACAATGTAGTTCACATGCGAAGGATCGAGTCAGCTGTTCTACTTATTCTATTATATGTAGCCTAATACATAACTCCTCCCACCGAAGATTTTTGTCATAATTTAGAATGAATAAATTATGAGAAACCAAAAAATAAATTGTCTGAAAGTAGTGAGTTCGGTTAGTTCGGAAATGTCTTTATAAATATAATTAATGAACTTTCCTTTGAAGGAGTTACGGTTATATATAATGTACAATATAAAACTTATAATTAATAAAATAATTAAAATGCTTAAGATTATGGAAGTGGTAGAAATATAATAATGATTAGCGGTAGTAAGAATTTGTTCCTGTCTTTAATTTAATCCTGTTATCGATTAGTTTTTTTGTGTTGACAGGAGTTAAATATAAATGAGATATTAGGATAGAAAAGTAGAGTTAATTCGTAATTTATCGATATTAAATAATTTCAATTTGGCTAGTTAACATAGTAGTATAAAATAGTAGGATATCATAATTTATTATTGCATTATAGTCAGGGCTTAAATATATAAACTGGATACAGTTATACGTATGTTTTTCCAAGACATTTTACATCTATAATTGTATTGAATGAAGGCAGTTATTAACCATGTGGATTTGTCGACTTCAAACATTTTTATGTCGGTTAAATCGAATATATCTGGATTACAGGTTTTGATTTGTGTTAAAGGAGAGTAATTGAGTTTCACAAAGTTTGTTATTAGGGATTTTAAAATGATTGTTGTGAGAATAAGGGTAGAATTCTGGTATGATTAATTTACACTCTTCAAAGTCAATAGGTATGCTTTCTTTATCGTGGTTTTTATTCACAAATATAAGGAAATGGAACAGTTGAATGAATTGATATTGTCTGTCTCTAGAAATTAAAGAGATTTGAATATAAATGTGATTTTGTCCTTAATTTGATATGCTTTAGTAATTATAATAGATTCGTAGAGTGTCAGCCCTTCCTGAGATTTGTAAAACTTTAAGTAATAATGGCGCATGGCTATAAATTACGTATTTAGTAACTTTAATTAGAGTAGGATTTCTTTTAAATTCAGTAAAAGATCATTTTCCTATGTAGTAAATAAGTTAAATAGAAAATTATTTAGATCTACCATGTACAATATATAAAATTATTCATTACAAAAATACATAATAAAAATTCATGATATTAAAAGAATTTAATTATTTTGTATTCTTACAGGCGGTAACCTCAGTGTTGAAGTTTGATTAAACAGTAAAGTGCCATTAAGGCACGCGCCAAGGTGACCTGCATGCCACAAATCCATGCGAAAATCACATAAGCAAAGTTATAAATAAGTAATGCGAGATCCTTGTTTAAAAGTTATTTGTGCAACAAAATGTTCCAAGATATTTGACGCCAATACGAAGGTTGGAAAATATACAATTTTAGGGTTCTTAGGGGGGAAATAAAAAGTTAATGAGTTACCAGATTTGAAGCGATACAATTCGCGGAGAGTAAAAGTTATTTTGAATAGTTCTTTGGGTCTTTAATTTTTAGATTTTGAAACTGTCTTTGTCAAAGTTTATTAAACGACTAGGTCATTGATGTCGAAGTTGGGGTTTCCAGAAATAATTTAGGATTCAATATTTACCAAGATTCAGACAGGTATCGTTTCATATAGTTCTACCCGAGAGGGGCCTTCATGTAATTAGGACACAAAGGGCGGATTTTCTTATAAGTTCAGAAACGTTCGAAACATCAAAAATAGTAACTGCTCTCCGCGTATTTTTGTCTATATAAAAGAAGGCTATCCGCCACCTTTGCTTTTAAGTAATTTTTTAAGACTTACAAAACGTTCTTAGTTTGCAAATTTACGTAACATAGTCAAAGGGGTATTAATTAAAACAATATTTGGGTTAAAACTGTGTAACTTTAATAAAAATTAAACGTTTCGAAAACTATTTGTTTTCTTTTTCAATAAAATTGACAACT
>JAHWXV010793165.1:0-12790 GCA_024586415.1 Phrixothrix hirtus
TAGCAATGATTTGTAATTAATTGATAATACTACCAACCTTTGAGAAAAATTACTTAATAACTAGACCTCACCCAATTAAAATCACTCTGTATATGTATATGAAATGTAGCTATATTTGAATAACTCTGTTTGAATGGGTCGCCTCAGTCAGTGGTTGATTAGGTGTTAGTTTACTAATCAGATGGATATGAGTTCTAATCGCTATTTTAGAAGGAACTTTTCTCAAAGCGGCAAGCGATTAGTTCTCACTAAATAATTTAACTTAAATAGTGAAATGGAATTATAAAATTGAGGTAGCACAAAAGTGGCGAAAAGCCTAATTTAATCCAACGAATTTACTGGCGTTTAAATAATCGATGATAAATTGAATTTATTAATAAAACACTCTGTAGTAATCTTTTATACCTTGGTTGAATAACGAATATCCATATACGATTTTAACGTATACCCAGCGAAAATTGAGATAGGTTACTTTAAATAATTTTACAACGCTCATAAACGTTAGGCGCCTTAAATATTTGGATGGTAGATTGCATAGTTTTTTTAAACTACAAACATTTACTTTTGTTACGTTTAGAATGATATTTGGTGGCTGCGACGGTTTCATTGATTTGTTAACAATTATGTAGTTAATCGAGTGATTTATTTATTTTGAGTTAGAGATCATCGACTACGCAAACGTCATTATTGAAGTAGTAACTCCTGTGGCTTAGGAATGTTAAAACCTGTGATGGATTTTCACATTTCTCTTTTTATTTAATACGCAGTGTCGTGTTACATTTATTTTGGTGAATATAGGGTGGACAGGGTCGTAAGTGTATTATATTATTCCTTTCCTAAATGCATTAGGTACGATGACTTGTTCACCGAGTCTTTTACTGTTTGAACTTATCACTGTATATTGGCACTGTAACCTGGCGCTATATGTGTATGTGTTCTTATGGGTCAGGAAAAAGACGCTGATTTTCGGTTGTCTTTGGTTTATATAACCTTTCCAGTCGGTTTCTCCAATACGGTTCCTTGCACTTTTAATTTAAACCAACCAGTTTAAATTGGGCTTCCGGTTAGTCGATTTTCACAGATTACACACTAGTTTGCATAAATCGTGTCGATTTGTGAATTCTTAGCATTAAACTTAACCCTATAAGGGATAAGTCTCGCCTACGTACGTTAATGGATACATGGGGTACTAGAGGATTCCAAACAAAAACGTTAATTTAAATAAAGTAAAAATTAAATGTATTTTTATTTAACCAAATTATTTTAAGCTTATTTACAGCCACAAAAAATAGCAGTTCCATATTCTGAATCGGCTTGAAACATTTATAGCAACGGCTTTTTGATTTTCTGTCCTTCGAACGAAGATATAAATAACAGCGACCTTTTCTTGCCAACTTTGTTGGGGGTTCATTTTCATTTCTGGCAAAGGATAGATAATATATCTTCACGGAGAACTTTTCGAATGTTTTTAGTAAGGCGTTCTTCTAGATATGGCTGCACCAATTTCAGGCCAAGATTTGACAAACATTTTTTCTTATTAATTTTTGTTGAGGCTTTATTCCTGCTTGGTTCAGAAACCCGTGTTTTTCGAGAAACGGTATGATTATAAACCATTTGGTCAAAAATGTCAACTCCACTTTTAGCGCAGTTATAAATTCAAAAATTTCGGGTTTTTGTTTCTTGATTGGTGGTTTTCGTAGTATGCATCATAGAAAGTAAAGTGACAGATTTTGATCTTTTTGGCGTGAATGAAACTCAAGTTTTCTTAGTATCAAAAGTAAACTGAGGGAATAGAATTTCCTTGTCTTTATTAGAAAAGAATGATTGTGAAATTTCACGCTTATAACCTCTGACTGTTCCCACAACACTAAGCTTATACTGAGTTAACATTTCTTCGACCGAAGATATTGACATAAACCAATTATCCATGGTGACATTAAGATATATCCCATGAATGCAGGTGGTTCAAATTTTGACTAAATCAGAAGGAAGAGAACCATCTCGATCTTTCCTGATAACATGGAACTGCATTCACCATATGGAAAGTTCTGCTGTCACACATGGTTACAACTTTGAAGCCATACCTATCAGGTTTATTAAATATATAATCTCTGAGAGGGAACTTGCCTCTAAAATCAAGAAGTTGCTCGTCAATTGTACAATAAGAATCTAGAGTCTAATATTTAGTACAAATGGTTTAAATGAAATCCACATGTCTCTTATTGGAGAAAACTTATCATCCGATTTTTGTTTACTTTTATCGAATCTCAAACAATTCACTAAAACTTTAAAACGAGATTCACTCATAATTGTTTTGTCTTAGACTTAGAAAACATTTCAGCAAACGATAAATGTGCGTCTTTCCTTGTTCCTACAATACAGGGCGTCCGCGGTATAAAAATCATTGTTTAACACACGTATACTCAAACCCTTTGTGAATATAAATCTGTTGGAATTTTTAATCTAATGTAAAAAAAAGTTTTCGTAAATATACTTTACCATTAAACATACAAAAAACATAAATATAAATGTTTTTGTTAACAAATTATCATGTGACCTTTACTATTAGCGTACTTTTTTGAGTCAAGGTCGCCAGCTGTTTTAATAAAAAGTAATCGAACGTATTTCTTTAAATCATTTATGTTTGCTATGTATGTGTGTGGTAAAACACTATTGTTTATTAATTATGATTATTTACGCATTAATTATTATAAACTTATTTGATAAATATCTTAAATTGACAAGTTTTATTTAGATTAATTTGTATGAACATTGTTTCTACGAATACATATTAGGTGAAATTTTAATGAAATTCGTTTTTAACCGTTTTCACAAAATTTCAATTATACGCAAGAGAAGCGAATGTAAATATTAATAATATGAAGATATTTATCAAGCAAATTTAAGGTCGTGTTAAAGCGGCTTTGTAAAAGTGAAAATTATTTACAAAATATGTCCGTATGCAATAATACAATTGTATACATATTAAAAAAGATATCTGTTAAGTAAAAACCTCGTTTTTATTTTAAAGGTTTTATAAACTTGCACAATTAACACACACTAGAACTTTCAGGAAGAAAATAATTTTTTTTTATTTCAAGTGATAATTAGTGGGTATTTTTAATAACATTTGGGAACATTCATTAATGAAATCGTATGCGTCATACCGAAGACATTCGTTCGGCTTCGGCACTGGTTAACGATGTATAGTTGACCAGCCATTTCTTGTTCAATACAGTAGTTCAAATAATAATGTAGGGGCGGGCTGAAAACTTAATTGCAAATATTTCAAAAGCTATGCAATTTAGACATATAGTTTATAAGTGGTTTTTGTCGCGCATATTAAGATGTGTCTGCTGTTAAACTAATGTCCTTATACCGCAGATACCCTGCATAAAGCAGTTCTATCAGCACCAATATTTCATTTAACGTGGTTGCACTGATATCTAGCATCTTAATAATGATTCCTTTGTCTATTAATTTCTTCGTTTGTGTAAAGGACATATCTTTTAACATGCACCAGTAAAAAATAATTTCCAACATTCTTTCTTACCACGATTTGTTTAGCAACATCCTTTGGATCAGGAATGCGAATAACTAAGTTACGCTGTACTGTCCTAATTTTAGGTTGTGGTTTAGTACACAATTTGTGCCCAAGGTACTTTTCAATCATCATTTTGGTGAAAATTGTTATCACTTTCTTCAGACAGTTCATTGGCTGAAATGAAACTCTCATGATCCGACACAAATTCAATATTCGCATTCTGAAATAGTTTCCAACTCATCGCCACTATTACATCTATTCAACCAATGTGTAGTCATAACCTCAAAATCAGAATCTTCGTATCTTGTGTTTATTCAGGACATTCTAAAACAAAATTAAAACCATCAATTAAAAACTATTATACAGTTGTATGGATATAGGGGTCCACAAAAACCCTAATGAACGTTTTTTTAGAAAATTCGAAATAATTTTGAAAACCGATATGACAGATTGTTAATATAACTTCAAATAAGATTAACTGCCGTATCATGTTTGCCAACCTCTGCTTAACGAATTTACTGTTAGAATTATGTTCGAGTGAGGTTCTACTAGATCCCTGTATCCTTTTTAGGGTTAACTTAGATAATTATTTGTGGCCAATTTGATAAATTCCCAGCTTGATTTAAACTTTACAGAGATAGTAACGTATCCTTTACGACCCTTCTTTTGCTTTATCAAATCGCCGTCTTGTTTAATTTTTGCAACTTAGCCTAAACGGATGTTAAAACTAGCTAATTTACATTAACGTTAATTTACATTCTTTTTGTTTAAGAATTATATATTTTGGCACATAAGACCACAAATAAATGGATAAAGTACTAGAATTAGACGATTCAACTGTATATAAAATTTGAAAATTGAAAGATTCAAATTGTGTGTAAATATTAAAGATAGCACTAATTGAAAGTAATAATTATGAATAGAATTAATTTACCTGCATAAATTAAGTTCTAGCGGAAAAAAGTTT
Source organism: Phrixothrix hirtus (assembly GCA_024586415.1). Classification (NCBI taxonomy): domain Eukaryota; kingdom Metazoa; phylum Arthropoda; class Insecta; order Coleoptera; family Phengodidae; genus Phrixothrix; species Phrixothrix hirtus. The sequence continues at coordinate 4,512 of JAHWXV010793165.1, forward strand.
TTACGAGCTTTCTCGCATGTTAAATCGTGACACAAGTTGAAATTCCTTGTAAATAAATAAAATGGGATAATTTCCATCTAAAAGAGAGCAGTTTTACTGATCATAAAATATAAGGAACGTTTCTATATCATTTTCCAGTCATTTGTTTAAAATTTTTTTTTACCAAATTGTGAAAACCATAAATACGGAGTAAAGTCTTGAACTAACTGAAAACATTGAGCCTGAAAATAAGACGTGATGACACCACAGATAGTGCAAATAGAAGCTCAGGTTTAAATAAAAGTCAATTATTCTATCATTAAATCCACATTTTGTAAGCTAGACCGAATATTACAGATTTCAATGGTCCAAAATATTGCAATTCAGCATTTGTCGAAAGATTTTGTCTGTATTCTATCTTACAAATTAATATTTGACAAACAGTCTAAAGATGTTCGAACTACTGAAATTTTTCACATAAAGTTGATAGGCAGTTAATGGTCTTCACTAAAAATAATTTACAAATTAGAATACAATATTTTTCTGGCATAAAATTTTAAATAAAATTTAAGCACAAGTGAAAGTTAGTCGCTACAAAATAGAAGTAAATTACGACAGCGATCAGGTGAATCAATTTAATCGGAATATTCCCGTACAACATCAAAGAATTAATTGCTTCACATCGTAAATAAATCTGGACGTAAGTAAAATCATTGTGCATCTAATTCAAATAAGTGTAGAGGTGTGGAACTATAAGAAAATTAAAAATTTAAACTTCAATAAATTGTAAATAAAGTAATGTAGGTACTTTTCATATAATGGTTGAGAGTTGTGCGGTAGAACATTGTCGAAAATTATTTAGAATTGAAAAACACTGATACATAACCACTAGTTTATTAATGAAGTGAAGTATAAACAATTAATGGACAATAATTTTGTGTACTAGAAGTGTTGAAAACATTAAAGTCAAGTAAAGAAACATTTTATGAAATAAGTACTATGCGTTGCCAATACTGAGTCAAAATTGTAATAAGGATCGCATTCGTGGCCTATCGGTTTACCGAATGAAGTTACTAAATACACAAGGTTAGTCAAAATTTATTGATTATATTTTAAATTTGAATGCTTAATTTATTTTATTTTAATTACGTATGTAATGTTAAATGTAATGATGAAACTCAGATTGGGAATTTATAATTTGAAAATTCCATGATCTATGTCTAATTGACTGATTTTAAATTAATGAACTCAAACTGTTTTTTTTTAATACAACGGAAGTTACGTAATGATCCAATAGGTAAAAGGATTGTACAACATAAATTAGAATAATTGTCCAATTCTACAGACTTATAATGAATGATTAATTTTGCTTTGAATAAATATATTTTGATTTCGATTAAGATTTAATTTTTTATTATAGCTAGGAAATTTAATTTATTTTATGCATGTGTTATATAACGTCACTATTATATAGGGTATTTCAAAAAAATTTAATTAATGTTATATCAGGTGAAAAAGCCAAGTTAAGGTACATGATTAAGTGTATGCTCGGTTGCATTTAGCTAATGTTGTAACTGTGGTTGCCTGCATAATTGAAAGTGCGTTTAGTTGCCACCAGAATAAGAAAGGTAAACGCATGTGCAGAGCGTGCATTGTGGGTTGCGTTCCGCGTTACGATCCCATCGCAATTACAAATTATTAGTTAGACAACACATAAACCACCAATTATTTACAATTTTGAAGACAAATTTATTAAAGCCTGAAGCAATTCTCTAACGTAATTTTAAGATTTCATATATATTTGACGATCTCAAAGTGAGGCAAATTTAAACAAATAATTTATAAATCTCTTATATTTTATATTATAAGCTGTATGACAGTTGTGATTTATGAGAAGTGGAGACTACTTTTCTCTAATTGTATATAAAAATTAGTAACAACGTTATTTCACCACATAAGCTTATTGCACTTGTACGAGTTGAGTACAGATTTGACCTGGACTTTTTAGTTTTTGCTCTCTTAGTAAAGAGCCATCGCCAAGTTTTGTATGTAATAATCAAAACATCTGTGTTTGAGATTTTCTTTTGTTTGGATAAATAATGACAGTTGTGTTAATCAAGGCGTCGGATGATGTATCGAACTTTATTGCACAGCATTTTATCATCTCATATTTATGATCAGAAGGTGAAAAAGCTGTTAATATTTTTCGTCGATTTCGGGCACAATTTGGAGGAGAATGTCAGGTATTTGAATGGTGTAACTCGTTCAAGAGCAGCTGTACATGTGTAGAAAATCCTCATTTTGCTCCAAGACCTCGCACTACAGTAAACGAATTGAATATCTGGCGAGCCGATGAGCTTATTCGGACAAATAGACGAATATCAATGGGTGAATTGTAGAAAACACTAAAAGTCAGTGTTCGTAGAATACGAGTTATCGTCCATAATAAGTTTAAATTTTTCAAAGTTAGCGCACGGTGAGTGCCAAGAAACCTGTTCTACGAACAGAGACAGAACGGATTATGATTCCTCAGGAACATCTCCAACGTTTTCAAAATGAAGGAGATGATTTCTTGACACGTATCATAACACTCGACGAGTCTTGAGTTCTGTACTACATCCCAGAAAGTAAGTAGGCTAGTATGGAATAGCGCCACTCATGTTCTCCGTTACCCAAAAAGCTAACAGTTCAAAGTGATGGCGACAGTATTCTGGAACTTTCAAGATTCAATGGTTGTTTTCTTGCTGGCCATCGGAAGTGGACGAAGAGCTGAGCAAGTGCGGAGCTGTGGAGTAAATGTCAAAGAAGTTGAAGACTGTGGAGGAACAGTTGAGGAAATGGCAGGCTGTGGAGGTAGGGTTGCCGACATGGTAGTGTTTGGAGAAAGAATTGAAGAAATGAGCTGCTGACCAATGGCAGGAGCATCCTGTTGGTTGTTTCCAACAACCTCAGTGGTGCATGTTGCTTGAAAATCTTCATCTGTAAAAGTGTTGCTGTCTAGAGGCTCAATGCCAGTAGCTCTGAATCCGTTCACACCAGTCTGGATAGTACTCACTCTAAGGTAAACTTTGCCAAATATTCCGGCTACCTCTCGGATTGTAATGACGGGTCCTGGGTTAGACACCAAATAATCTTTGCAGCCTTGACTATAGGCAGTCTCCAGCGCATCATAGAAAGTCGCATCAAGGGGTTGCAGCCTGCGACTTGTACGAGCTGGAAATCCTAGTAGGCATATCCCATTATTCCTACAAAAGTCAATGGATTCCAGGGTGACATGTGATGCGCAATGATCCATTATAATTAGGACTAGATTTTGTTTGCTTGGGTGAGCATGACTGGTAAAGTGTTCTAAAAACTTCAGAAAGTTTTGAGCAATCATCCATCCTGATTCATGAGTAACTCCTCTGGTGCCTGGAGGGTGCTCCATTTAAAAAATCAGGATTCATCCTTATCCTAGGAAAGAAGAGAAATGGTGGAATATAAGTTCCAGTGGCACTCATGTCGCATAACGCCATGACTGTTACTCCTCGTTCAGCAAAGGAAACTTTAATCACACAGGGGGAACCTATGGGTGAGATCACTTTAGGGATTTTCGTTGGAACTATTGAAAACATAATTTCATCAATGTTGTAAATATTCTGGGCTTGGAACAAATACTTCAATCTAAGTTCTTTAAGTGTTTCAAAAAATAGCCCTACATTAACTCGATTGAAGACCATGAGTCGAGCTACCGATGTTGGTTCTGGCTTTCTCAGAGATAGTTTGCAAATATTTAGAAAATTCATTATGAAGTCTTTTCCAGTGGCTTTCTTTTCTTTATTGAACCGATGACTCAATCCTAGTTTTTTTGCGTATTAAAAACACAATTTCCCAAACTGTTTTCTTATTATCCCGAATGGTCTTTTGTCCAAATCAATAACATATAGTCTCGGCTCTTCTATTTGATGGTTGATAGGTGTGTGTTTAAATCTGCCTAAATTTTGAGGATACTCCTAAAACAAATAAAAGTTTTATCCATAAATTTTTAAAACTAGCCTATATTATTTTTCAGGCATTTTTTAAAACACTAAAATACTTCCCTGCTGTATCCACATCTCTGTTTCAAATATCTCTGTAATTTTGGCTCTGACACGTTATGTTTCTTTGCTGCAGCATTTACATTTGAATTTTATTCTTTACTTCAGCAATAGCTGCATTCATTGCCTCCTTATTCCACTTTCCTCTGTCACTTTTCCTTGTATAATTTCGTGGCATGTTGTTTATAAAACCTAAAACATTCATAGATAAACAGCCATAAATAAATATATAATAATACTACTAATACTACCAATCCTGCCATTCCCTTAGCGGGGTACGCAAAACCCAATAACAAGCCTCCACCTTCACAACCACTGCATCCACCCCTACACCAACCCCTCTCACTACCACCGCCCTTCACCTAAACTCCCAGCACTCTACAGTATCCACACCATCCCACTACTACCTACCAATCCTACTATCGCCACTATTACCCATTCACTATTTTTCTCCATTCCTTTCTGTCCTTACACACTTCCTTTGCTTCCATTAAATTCATTCAACGTTTTTAGCAAGCTCTCCTATTCTTTGCGCTCTTTATTCTCTTTCCTTTAACAATTTCTTCAATCATATTCAACCAATTCTTTATCGGTCTACCCCTACCTAACTTTCCATTCATACCTGTATCATATATTCTCTTTGTTAAGCGATCATTACTCATTCGTTCCACATGTCCAAACCATCTTAATGCACTTCTTTTGTATAGTTCAGGCAGTGTCTCCTTCACCTGGCACATACCCATCACACATTCATTCCTTACTCTGTCACGTCTCGTTTTGCAACATGCAGCTCTTAGGTACCTCATACTTAGGGCGTTTATTTTACTCATATGCTTCTTCTGACATACCCAAGTCTTACTGCCATATAAAACAGTTGGAACAAATACATTATTGTACACAGCCTTCTTTGCTTCCATACTTAACTGTTTACTCTTGGTTACTGACCACATGCTGCCAATTATTCTCCTGTCTGCATTCACTCCGTTTTCAATTTCACTATCTATTCACCAATCATTTGCAAACATTCTGCCAAGGTAAGCAAACTTATCCACTTGTTCAATTATCTCGCTGCCCAACTTCAGCTAACATATTTGCTTTTCATCTTTCCTATTGAAAACCATTACCTTTGTTTTGCCACTACTGATTTGCAGATCCATTCTTTCACTCACTTCTACAAATTTATTCAACATTCGTTGTATTTGGCTCATGATTTTAGCTACTAGTACTGCATAATCTGCATACATCAACAGTTTTACATCTTTACCGCCTATATTTATACCACTTAAGTCCTCACATGCACTTCTCACGCATTTATCCATCAATATATTAAACAACCAAGGAGACATCACACATATTTTCCTTTCAGTATTTATGCAAACTCTATCAATTATAATTCTACCAAACACCTTTCCAGCTACACTTAATACACTTATAGCTCTATAGTTCTTGCATTCATATCTACCACCTTTGCATTTGTATAGAAGCACGATCATAGCACTCTTCCAGTCCTGTGGCACTTTTGATAATTGAACATAAGCATTAAATAGTTTGCACAACCATTTACCTAGTCGCGTCGCATACCGCCATACTTTAACATTTCGTTCGTAACTTCATCTACTCCAGCAGCCTTCTCATTTTTAAGCCTTATTATTGCATTTCGTACTTCTTCCACGCCTATACCCTTATTTCTCTCTTTGATTCTATTTATTCTAGCATTTCCCACGTTCACACTTATCCCAGTATCCCTGTTGTCATACAGCCCTTTAAAATATTCTTTCCAACGTAATATCACTTCACTTTCATCCCACTCCATTTCATTCTTACTATTCCGTATTCCGTTTACTCGGTTCCTTACACCCTGCTTTGCATTCTTTACCCACTTCCAAAATAATTTTTTATTACCGTCAAAATCATTCTGCATTCTTACATCCTCCTTCACCCTCAGACCCTCTTTACTCCCCTTCACAACTTCCCTTGCACGCTTCTTTTTAATTCGATACGCTTTCAATAGATCCATTCTGTTGATCTCATCTTTGGTTCCAATCATTCTCCTATATATTTCTTTCTTCTCCTTTACTGCAACTTTCACGGCATCGTTCCGCCATGCTTTCTTTTTTGACTTTCCAATCGTACTCACTCCACATACTTTAGTTGCACACTCTATTACGAGGCCTTTCAACCTCTTCCATGCAGATTTGATCCCTCCTTTTCCAATTTCATACTTCCATTCAGATTCCTCTGACAACATTCTCTTCTCTAGGTTTTGTACGTATTCCTCTCTCACATTCTCCTCCTGCAATCTTTCAACTTTCACTCTAGTCTTTCTTACAACTGTCTTCTTCTTATATACCCACTATCTATCAAGCTCAATTTTTGACATTACCAGAAAATGATCCATCCCACATTCAGAACCTCTCATCACTCATGTATCCTTTACCAATTTACGTAACCTCTCATCATAAACGATTAGATCAATCATGCTTTTAGACTCTCCTCTTTGCCACGTATACAAGTGGATATCCTTATGTTTAAACCACGTATTCGATACGAATACGGCCTTTCTAAGCATAGCCCAACTAACACTTCCCCATTCTCATTCGTTCTGGGATCGCCGTAAGGGCCAATTACACGATCTATGTTATCTCTTCTTACGTCCACCCAACCATTCAGGTGACCCAGTAAAATCACTCTATCATTCACGTGACATGCATTAAGTACCCCTTCTAACTCAATTCAAAAGGTTTTACATTCATTCTGGTTATCACCATTCTCCGGAGCATAACACGCTACAGCCACTACTTTCCTGATGCCTATCTTCATTCGAACCTACAGTAGCCGGGGAGACACCAATTCATACTCCCTTACATGCGCTTTAGCAAATTCGCTCAAAATTAATCCCACTCCCTTTGAACCATGCGCCCAACTCTCTACTCCAGACCAGAAACCTAGACTTTCCTCGTCCATCTCTATCACTTCTTTCCTTTTCCACTTAGTTTCACTCACACACAGCACATCTAACATTCTCTCTCTCATTTCACTCAAAATCTCATATTCCTTTCCATACATTCCTCTTACATTCCACGTTCCCACTTTTCATTCCATTTTCTCGCGTTTATTCCAAGGTGGGCCAATCTTGTTCAATCGCAGCCGCCCACCATGGCTTTGATTGTCCGAGGCTTTTCTTGCGTTCTTTTTAGCAATTTGTTTTTAAAGTTAGACCTCGTTGCTAGCCTAGATCGTACCCTATGTCGATGTAGCATTCCCTACGTACGGAATCGACGCCATACCGGTCAGTATTGACGTATTTAGCATAAGTGCTACAAGCGCAGCCATAATCCCAGTACTACCCCAAGCATGCCTAACGCTATTCTATACAGACTAAGCTCCCCATCATGAATGGGTTACTCTGCAAGCCAGCACGTAATTGCCCGTGCCGCGAATACTAGGAAGTATACGTAGTGCACTGACACACTCGGGCACAATGATTTTATATTTTTTATATATACACAATGTACTTTTTGATACAGTCTTTTTGCACAGTTTTTCTGGAACGTATATATCGTGTAAAAACAGAATTAGGTGAATTAGTTTATATAGCAATTTAAATTCTTAGTTTAATGTTAGTCAACTGCTAATTAACGCCGTTAAACTCTGGTTATCAAAGAAATTAATTATTGGCCCCAAATTCAAATAGGTGACAATTTTTCTAATTCACCTGGTATGTGCGTTGCTATACATCGGCACCTTACGGTATTATCATATCACGAAGCTTTTCGCTACATTTAGTCCAAATAATGGAAGTTATTACTCAAAAACTCTTGTTTTGTTGATCTTATTGGTATTGTATGTTTCTTATTTTTGGGCTTCTTTAAGACCCCCAAATTTATCCAGGGATAGCGTCTATTGGTAAAACCGAGGTAAGAACGACTCAGCTAAAAAGGCCCTCAACAGATGGCGAAGAAACTGACGAATGTATTTTCAGCCCTGTAGAAGTATTTTATTGGGCATTATAATTGTTTATATATCATTATCTTGCTGGTAAGAAAAGACTGGGACTGCGAATTAGTCCCGGCCAATCCTTCAGAAAGTGACTAGGCCGCTAGCTGCTCCATAAAAGTAACAACAATATTTTTATCAAAAGATCGATTAAATAGTTTAAATTTTTAAAAAATTAAAAATGAAGCTTGAGTTAATTTCCTTATAATTTTACAAAATGTAATTTAA
>JAHWXV010793281.1:0-19152 GCA_024586415.1 Phrixothrix hirtus
CATAGGTAAGTTGATTCCAATCGACTTATTTTGATCCCCAGAATACGTGGTAGCTCTATGTCCCAACAGTTTTGAGACACCCGGTATATATATATATACACACATACATACGTATGTAGAATTAGGGTAATTTTCTGTTCAGTACATTTAGTATTTTGTTGAAATGTTTTCGTTATAGTGTTTTCGAGCTACCTTTACTTGAACGGTTGACCTAATTAATAGGCAGTACCCCAGACGTGTACCGCTTTGACTTTGAGGTCAAAGATGATGGAGGTTGACCCAGATTTAAAATACAAGGCTTACAACCTTGGAATTCAGTCTTTACCTACTTATTGTTCCAGAACCATCATCTCCCTCTACTGCTATAGAAATAACTTCATAATTATAGTTTACATTAGAGGCAAGGACTTACCGAATTGTAAAAATTTCGACCTCTTTTGGCCCAAAGCTAGTACGTTATACATTTATGTAACTTTAAATATCTACTCACTAGAAAGCTATTGTTAAAAGTGTTCATAAATTAAGGTTGATTGATGTCCTTAAAGGCATTTTCGCTTAATTGAGCTGTGCGCTAATAGATAACATTATTATCCTGATCATGGTTCCCAAAAATAACCCAACGAATGTTGCTACTGTCAATGAGCAAACCCAATTCACTCCGATTGTTTTACTCATGAATCACCTTTTTCTTAACTTTCAAATATGAAGGTTCTCTCGCCATTTTGACATGTTTCGAAGGTATTATAATAAAATAAAATAACTGGCCAACATTGACAGTCAAATTACTGCATGGTAAGGTAAACAGTGCTAATATTTAGATTTCGAAGGCTGCAAACATATTCAATATAACAGATAACCATTAAGGTTCCTTACTAATGGGCCTGGTGCCTTAAAATAATCGTAGGTCAACGTACGGTGAGATCAGCGGTCTATTTAGTGTTCCTTTTGGTTACGTCCGGACCAAACGCTATAAAGTATATCTAAATTAACGAGAGGAAACCCTAAACCAACCTTTTTCATATCCCGCATTGACGAGAGGAACCCCTAAACTAACCCTTTTCATATCCCACATTGACGAGTAATATATTATTAACTAAACTATTTGTGTCGATTTGAAAATATAATTCAGCTATTGTCAATCGTATAAATTTTCATTTGTGTTTATGCGCGCGCGCGTGCGTGTGGCGTGTGCGTGCGAACGTGCCTGTGTGTATGTATGTGGTGCGCACGCATGCACATTTGCATACTATGATAAATCGTGACAAAGAATGCTTGTATCCCCAAAATCTAGAGTCGTGGTGATGATAAACGTAATAATCAACGCTGACCATCCTAAACTGCGTTTATGTAAATAAATGCCTCCTGAAATCGGTAATATATGAACGGGGACGGTGGCACCGTAAAAATTCTTAAAATTTATATAAATTGACACAATTTTTAAAGACAAACTTTAATGATCCATAATATTATTCAAATGCCACTTTTTCGGTTAAGTTTCTAAATTTGATCTTCTTAAGTTAACTTCATATATATTCTCCTTTAATTTGTTTTGTTTTAGAAGTAAGAAATTATAGTTACAATATTATTACAGGGAAGAGCTGAGCAATTCTGTAATTGGTCATTTGACCAAACCAAATCACCTCCTGGTGTTCCCAGTGGAAGATACATGTTGGAATTAAACTTTACATATTACTCAAACGTTTTGTTAGTTGCACACGTATATTATGAGATATAACGTCCTATTCATTACGAAAAATGAGTTACTAGAAATACTGTATACGTTCAAATTTAAAATGTTAGCAATTTGCTTAAGAGATATTGATTGTATGACATGTATAATAACGATTGTTTAATAAATTATGCATTAAACAAACAACATTTTACATTATAGCTTTAAAACGCAAAACAAATTACCGATTTGAATGACGGTTGTTGGTGTGCTGACATCGAATCCAAACGGATGCGATTTCAAACCTATCAAGACCAGTAACCCTTTCGGACAGAAAATTAGTACGGATATGGTTGCTTGTCGGTAAAAAAGAAACAGCAGGTTCCATATTTATCTATTTCACATTTAACGCTTATAGGAGTTGTAAATTCAAGATTATGTGGGTGTGGCGAAATTATCCTATCGGGTGAAGCTTTGAGGTCAATAGTTGCTAGAAGTGGCCTGTTCTGAGATTTTTTCTACCACGTACCTTTTTCCATTATTTTACGTCAAGACATGTCCTCTTCCTTGGAAACCAACCCTTCCAGTGCTGCATTTTAGAGATGCGTGCTTGAGGCCTCTAATGATACCTATCCTTCCACCCGAGACAATTGAAACATTTCAATTTATATGTTTTATTGAATAAACGAAGGATTTGTATATAACCGAACATTGTGTATATAAAAAGAAAGCGAAGAAGTGTTTTGCAAGCAATTGTACCAAACAATACGAGCATCCACCTTGATAGACATCAAGTCATTGAATGGCTATGAAAATATTATAGTCCTACCATAAGACAAATTTCAAATTTTGTTATCTATCTCTCCCACTTCCACTGTTTTATACAGTAGTCTTCGTCCTTCTGCCGGCACCTACCTACAGCTGAAATAAAACCAAAGCTTCTTATTTAAAGTATGTATCCCCTGAAATACTAAAACATGTTTGTCAGAAATGAGGTTTCATTCAGCAACACTAAAAATCTCGTTTAATAATCCTTCATTCAAAGTTGTGGTGACTATCCCACCAGCACGCTTCACGTTTCCGATAAGCCAATTTGAAGCTACGCCCTACGTGTTCTTAAGAGCGCACCATACACTTTGCATGTTAGAAAGGAACAGAGGTAGGGGGGATTTGCCGATTCAACGTCTCTCCCTCCACCAAATTTTAAATTTGATTCTAAGATGGTGCGCCCTACTCCACTATTACTCTGACGTCACCTAAGTCAAGTTTTCAGATTGGCTAACATTTAAATTTCAAATTTTAGATCCTTTTTATAGACTCCGTCTTGAATTGGTGGAGAATCTAAAACCTTCCAATTAACTAACATGTAAATTTCAAAATTTATGCCTTCTATCAGACATCACATTGAGTTAGCGGGAAATACATATTTAGAGTTCAACGCGACCTGTCTTATATTCATGTTACTTAGGTAAGTACCTACCTTGAGAAATACTGATCGCCATCTATTGATTACTTTTCAAATTTTTCAAGAGCCATCTATTGACTATTTAAAGAAATTGTAGATAACGACATCTAAGTATTACTTATATCAGCTATACATAAGTCACTTGTCAATTAAATACATACATTTAGTGCCATCTATCTTATATTTATATAACTTACGCAGGTGCCCTAGCTAATTTCTCAGAGAAATAAAAAGTACCATCTAATGAATACTTTCCAAAATGTCATCTTTATTTTGTTAACGCCATCTATAGATTACTTTGAGAAATACGAAGCCAAACCTATCGAATACTTTTTAAAACTCAAAATGTCACCTATCTATTGGTTTTGTGTGTGTATAACATGAACTCTCGCGTAAAAGTTCTCTAGAGAAAAAACAACTGGTTTTCTTATAATTACTGTTGAATTCAATCTAGTCTGAAAGTAACAAACGTACGCTACATAGGAACGAGATTTCATTATTACGTGTATTGCTCAGCTATACTAAAACTTTGCACTAACAATTTTTTGTTTGGTTTCAATATAACTGACGCTATTATTATTATAAACCGTTTGGATAACTAATTTTTATGTTCAAAATATAGGTCAGCTTTGATTTATCAAAAGTATTTCATAAATTTTTTTTTAAATTACTTTGACCGTAAGAATGTTCAGTGCTGCAAAATGGTTGGATTGTTGACTTAAATAAACAACTACATGTTAGCTTTAATCTATAATAAGTATTTCAGTAACCTCTTGCTTGTCAAACGTGTCCTTACCCAGGATATAAATTATTGTTATGTATTATTTTTATGAATATGATTGTTATGCTGTTCTTACGTTGTTGACAGGATATAATAAATGTCCATTTTGTCGTTAACATTAGCTTGTTCTTATCTGTCGTATCCTTTTCCTTTTTTCTTTAGGTGAACTTAAGTTTTTTTAGGTACAATTGAATAATTATCAGGCAATACATCCTGTCGCTTTGATGTATTCCTATTGCTACTTAAGAACATCTGGCATCAATTTTTATAATTTTAATCCTTAAACTAATTTATTCTCCCTTTAGATTTTTATTAATTCATGAGTTTTAAAAAATTTCATTTTATATCTAATGATGGGATCAAACAAGATCCCGGAACATGTTATATTTTCCGAATAAACACTAATTCAAACAACTTTACATCCATAATTTTATTGAGAATAAAAGGCTTTGAGCACAAACCAATCTATCACCTTTGTGACAAGATATGTTGTGAAAAGCATTATAGCTTGCCAATAGATGAACTTCACATTAATGGACCTGCTGCTTTGATAAGTAAGTGTGTAAGAAGTACACATGTTCCTTTGTAATATTTTTTTTAATTGATCATAATCTAAAGGTTGTTTAATTACTTCTAATAAATTAATAGTATTAAAATAACTTATAGCATAATATTTTTAAGCTAATTTAAAGTAAACAACTCTGTCTGGTTTCAGTATAATATTCAAACAACAAAACTACAAAAATTACATGGATATACAAATGGATTTAATGGAGTTGGATTAAGGTTCCATCCCTGTAGTTTGCAAGACATCAAGTGGTTTGGAGAGTGTGCGACAATCTGATCCAAACTCTCAACAAGCGGGTGTCTGGCATTGCTCTTTAAAATATCTAACCATGATGTATTTCATTTTCCTATAATGCCGGAGGCTAGCGTGTTTTGAGTCAGGCTAATTCTTTTATTAATATTCTATTTCGGAAATTAAGGGCCAAATTTATTTTCCGTAATTATTATTTTTAAAAATCAGCGGTCCTAAAGGGTTCGGGGTGGTAGTGTAAACGGCAGCATTGGTTGCTTGCTTGTGTTTATTTTAATTGTTACGCATTGGCGAGTTAAATTAAAAATAATTTACTACACAGCAAACTGTGTTAAAATTTACATGTTTTCTTGACCGAAACCAAATTACTACGATAAATATCTCCTGATGGTTCAATCTCTACGTTACTGTTTAACCACAAATCCTATAATTGTTATTTTTCAGTGTCGACACTGCAGCAACAACCCATGTGTTCACTACCAAATTGATAATTAGGACCTATCTTTAATTATTGTCAAGATTGACATTACTTTTTTAAATTAGTTTTTAACTTTCTCTTAAAAACTACTTTTTGCCTTAAATGAAAAATTATCTAATCAAATCACTCTGCTACTATTGCTCGTTATTATTGAATTATTGAATATCCTAAATCTTACTTAAGTCCGCTTCATAACCTTAAGTAATTTAAATTGTATTAAAGTCTCTGCTTAGTTCACATCAGATATAATTAACCGCAAATAATCCACTTCTTGTAAGAGGGCTCTTCGCCAGTGAATCATTTCACTAATTTAATTTGACTTTTCAGCTCGTTAATCTGGATTCGCTAGCCATTTCGTGATTTCCGTATTACTGGCATTGAACTAATCGCAGACTGCATCTGTACAAACTGAATTCCAACTTCCATTGTATATCTTGGTAATAATTAAATTCATATATTTAAAATTCTGAGTTTTAAAAGGGGATATTAACTTAAATTCTGTGATACTCCTTATTAAGTTTGATTAAATTATTTATTTGATTGAGTTCCTTTATTTATCTAGTAATACTAAGCTTTTTAAACAATTTAGAAATTAGCAACTTTAAGAAGAGTCAATTTATCAAATGTACTGCTTATCTACCCATTATTTAGTTTCCATCTATTAAATACTTGCGCTCTTAGCACATATCTGAGAAGTTAGCTAGCAACATTTTAAGCCATCTCTGAGTTTTAAATTCTATGGGCTACTGGAGTATTTTAATCTTCTAAGGGCTAAACCTCATTTTCAGTCGAGCGAGTTACAAATGCTACGAGTGTATTCATGATATAAAAATGTATAACTTATTCAATAAATACTAAGTAAAGCTTTATATATTTTTTAATTACTCTTTATCTATAATCCTTGAAGTTTCTCACAAAATTTCATCATCTTATAACTTATAACTTGAATACTAACTAAAATGTCAAGGTTGAACGTCTTAACAGATATGTTAGTGTAAATTAAAAGGCTAAAGGTCAAATAAATTAACAAGATCTTCTTATAATCTGTGAAATATATACTCAATGTCCTGAAAATCGCAACACTAAGTAGGCATAATAATTTTTTGACCACACTTGGCAGAAACTTTTAACTATTAAAAGGTAACAGTTGATGAAAATTTCGTTATTAGCGATCAAGTGATAATGATTTATCTGATAGTTCTTTCAGTTTTTCCTAATAATGTTATCTGGTGCATGTTTCACGATATTTTGATTAGTTCTTTAGTGTTTACGCTTGTAATCATTTGTTTTGAGTGTGTTATCGTGCCTAGAGTGCACCAATGTGGAAATTACCGTCAATTAAGTGAATTTCAGAGAGTTCATATTGTTGGTTTGCGCGAAGGTAGTTTGTCGTTTAGAGAAATTGCAAATCACTTTAACCGGAATCAATGCACCGTTATTCGCTGTTATCAAACATGGACAGGAGAGGGTCCCGAACGTCGCAGAAGAGGAATTGGGGACAAATAAGAACAAATGAGGTGCAGAATCACAATCTTTGGCTTATTGCAACAGGAGGCCGATTCGCCAGTACCAGATCAATTTCCGATCAATGGTTAGCTAACAATGGTCGCCCTGTGACCCTTCGAAAGGTTTATCGCAAAATCAGAGCTTACGGCTTGAAATTTCATCGGCCACATCTTGTGTTCCCACTAACGGATCAACAAAGGTACAAACGTTTGGAGTGGTGTACGTTGCGATTGCACTGGAACCTGGAGTGACCTAATGTGGTATTCAGCGATGAATCCAGATTCTGTTTGAGGATGCACGATGGCTGTATGAGGGTCAGACGAAGACGTAGGGAACGTCGCAATGTTGAATTTTCTGTTGCGAGGTATGTGTACCACACTGTAGGGTTTATGGTAAGGTGTGCTATGACCGAGGCAATATGACCGTCCAACGATATATGAATGATGTGGTAGAACCCCATATTCTTCCATTTATTCAGCAGTCGGAAGACCCACACATCTCCATATTGCAAGACGTTCTATGGACCGCTTTCCAGAGGATAATGTCAATCTCTTGCCATGGCCACTACGATTTGTCGATATTTCGCCCATCGAGAATGTTCGATGCATTATGGGGAAAAGACTAACGAACTTGCTGCATCCTCTGCAGACTCTACAAACTCTATAGCTCGAAGTATAGGTTGCTTGGGACACAACATCTCAAGAAGAAATCGGCCATCTGCTAAATTTGATGCAACGATGATTGCGGTAGTATGTAACTAATAGGGGGACTAGCGCATTATTAGTAAAAATTATGTTTATATTTTGTTCTTTTGCTTCAAATTTTAATCAATGGCTATCTTTTAGTAGTTAAAAGTTTCTGCCAGGTTTGGTCAAAAAATTCCTACGCCTTCTTAGTGTTGCGATTTCCATGTCACTGAGTATATATTATACTGTTCAAGTTGAGTAACTGCGAAAAGTTCTCCACTCAGAAATCTCGTATGATTAAACACCCTAGAAGAGCTGTCTTAGAAGGAAAATCGACGAACTTACCATTGAAGTAAGCAAACCTATACATAAAATTAGGAGACCAGTAGTAGAATAATGCAATTCATTTCGACTTGTTCTGTTCATAGGAAATAAAGACAATGTAGTGAATTCTTCTTTTAGCCACAATATATATTTCAAATAAATGTTTTATAGCGTATAGTCTGTTTTCAAACAGTGACCTCGGCATTAGTAGATCGAATTGAATTGAATGTGGCTTAAAAGTAACTGCTCTATCTACTTTTACAGCTATTTTAATAAGTTGATGTAAATAATGAATAAGGAATCAAATAAAATTCTAACTGATCTTTTAAAAGTTATAAAAATAATCCAAATCACTAAATACGCATCCTAATCTTGATCGCGGCTTCCTATAACAGGAATTTGTTATAGAACACAACGAAAAAATTGCTTAAATATGCCACCTTGAATTAATATTCATATACCATTTAATGATGTTTCCATTTACAATTAAATTTAGGTTAATATCTACAAATTAGTAAAATTTCGTATTATATCTTGAATAAACTTAAATCTATAAGCAAGCAGTGTACTATAAAAACCTTAGCAAAGTTCAATCTTGTGAAGGTATGCTAAAGTGCTGAAAATGTTACATAAATACGAGATGCTTATTTTAGTACTGTATATTAGATTGTCTTTTCTTTTTTATGACGTGGTGCACATTTCTGCGATTCCAAGAATATATTATAGAGGTATACTGCCTCTAAATTATTTTCGGTACGCCTTCACTGCATGTTAGTTTTGAGCGGCTGCTGCATTGTCATCGATGTGCCTTGTCATCCACGTGGCTAAGTTTAAGCTGCTATTTTTTAAAAAATGAACATGAAGTATAAGCCTTAATTACAGACAATATTCAGGATAATCTATATACGTCAAATGTATGGCCCAAAATGTCACATCAAATCTCTTCGAATGATATGCAGGGGAAACTGTTGATTAGTTCGATAGAATAATTTCGTCATAAGCAGCTGTTTAACAGATCTCTTTATGTAAATGTAACTGCTGTGTATAACAGTTATCAGATCTGGACTTTGATTTTGAACTCGTATTCCATCGGTCAGTTCAAATTCCTTGACCCGTACTGTAAATATTTACGTGTCCCTAGTAATAGAGTCATCGAAAAGGAAACGGTAAAAGATGTTAAGTTCAGTGGTTTTCTTAGAACCTTGTATAGTATTTATTTAACTTTTAAGTCTTTTGTAGTTAGACATTGCCTTTCAGAAGCAGTGAGCCTCTCATTCTTACGTCTTTGTTTCTTTCTTCTTAAAGTTTTTGAGCCTCTTGTAAAAGTGAACATGGATGTTAGCTGTATGAAAGGTAAAAAGCAATTGAAGAAATTTCTACTGCCAACATTGTTACTACTATATTACAGGTCCATTATACTGAGGTAATATCTTCGCCTATATTTGCACGGCGAACTTTTCAGTTCAGCTCTATTCTAATATTACTTATAAGATCACTATTCACTAACAAGTACGTAGGATTTGAGGGCCTTCTATTTTGTCTGTAACCGAGTGATACCGTTACTTCAATTTTGTAAAGTGTTTTAATCTGTGTGCCATTTCTATACCGTCCAGTTATTATATTAAAATCCAGATAAATGTGAGCTACAGATTTTGAACTTCCAAATCGGAAGGGTATTCACTGTTAACGGTAATTATTTTTGAACAAAACCTTAACAACCAATTATTAATTCAATACTGTTTAAAATTAATGCCATATTTACCTTTTATTACCCATTCCAGAATGTTCTTGTTCGCAGATACGGAAACATAGGCTTATTAGTCTTTGAATGGTCTAGTCGACGGCGCTTGCAGCAATAGTCATACTATGGTTATTACTAGTTTACTTAGTACGTTTTTGTTGATCGTTTCAATATCTCAAGATTCATGTGGAATAATAACTTTTACCAATTTCTTATTCTCTAAGAAGTGTAAAGTATCGAGATGTAACCGTAAAAATCGACTGAAAGTAAATACGAGTATTTACTACGAGAATCTAACTTTAAGGGTGGCCAAATATCACTACCCGCTTTATGTCCAACATCCTCTAAACTCAACGTCATCGGAAAACAAAATTTCTCTCAAGTTAAGGTATAAACATTTTAATTTATTTTATGACCATAATATGCATCATATCCATGAAAGTAATCGATAACTTACTTATATGGTCTTAAACCGCCACAGTTATCGTAACAGGATATATTACGTTTTGTTGTAGCAAGCTTAATCAGCACCTTGACCGTCTAGGTCGCCCAAATTTACGAAATAAACGTCAATGTGATGTACCTTATTCGGCAATCCATTGGTCATAGACAAACTTCTAATGTTGTCCATGTTCTTTAGATATTTTCGCAAATTATTGTCGGTTAGCGTCCTTCGTGGAAAATTTTTTGTACAAAAGGTTTTAATGATAAACCGGCTCCGGTTTTGTACGGTTTTTTATAGGGTCCCCAGTCTCGTTCTTGTCCATCCTCTCATTATGACGATTATTTTTCTCGAGTTGCTTCGTAGTCGCCATTAACAACTGCATTCTGCCAACAACCGGCTAATTACTTTATCAGAAAGACCGGTAAGATGCACCTAGGTATTTTGGAACTAGATAACAGTATCGCTTGAAGCAAGATAACTTTTCCCTTACCTTCTGTCTTGTGTATTGCCATAGGCACTACAGCCAAGAAGGTCTTTATTAAGTTATCAATATCTTTAGCGCTTTAGTAGTAGTAGTAGTAGTAGTAATGCGAGTTGGTTTAAGCTCCACACTTATGGTCTTGAAATCAGTTGACTTTAACTTGATAGTTCTCAGTTTCTGCACGTCCTACCTTTTTTGTTCCTGTAGAAGCGGTTTTTTTTTCTTTAGAACTCTACCGTTACATCTTTTTCTTTTCCTTATGCGGCTATTTAACACCATCCCCACCTTTAGTTTAGCTTTAATGAACTCATCTTTGATTTCACTCTAACCCACGCATTCTCTTGCAATACCTTATAAGCTCAAAGATGATGACATATCATTACAGTCTCTATAAGAAATGTCGCGTTGTTTACAGGTAACAGCCAAGAAATTATTATAGGCTTTGAAGCTCTAGAAGCTCCTATAGACTAGTACCCAGTAATCGAGTTTACAGTTCCACTTCTTATTCAGTTACGTTGCTGCATCTGCTTCTTGAGTTGTTCCTGTCAAAGCATTTGAATGATTCTGGAAACTTTTCCAATTAGCGTATATATTTATATGTCGTAAATAAAAAGCAAATGAAACTAATGTTAGTAATTCTGTTATCATTTTATAATTAGCATACTTAGCAGCGGTAGTAGTATCAACAATAAACGGTCATTTCTATTTCTTAATTTTTATTTTAGGTACATTTAAGAATTTACAGTGATTAAATTATTATTAGTTGAAACTATTAGGTTTTGAAATGAACCCTCTCGTTTGTCAAGCAATTTGTATACATGACGCATGAAAAGACCTTCCATGGAAAGAGTTATAAACGTACAAGTGATTTTACCTGTAATCGCATTTATACCTAACAAAGGGTTGTACTATATACCTATATGTGTATTGTCGAAATTGAAGCGACATTGCATTCGCAACTCACATATTATTATTCGTTCCCTATGAAATAGTATATAGTATTGGACTTTAAGTAACAAATTTGCACAACACTATTACTTTCTTGACATTTAAACATTTTTCTAGCTACAATTTTATATACAGCACAATGGACAGTCGGTTAAATAGTTAAGGCTGTTTAACAAACTGTAATGGTGTTTTCTCAGCAATCCTTATGATCTACTTCACTGAGTTTATATCTATTGTTAGCTGAAATTAGAGTCGAAAAGGTTTGGATTTTATGTAACCGATGAGATCTAAAAAATGCAACCGCTTGTTGATTTTAGTATCAAAACCTTAGCATCATTACCGTATTTAAAACGTATGACCAGCTGAATATTGAAATAAACACTAACAAGGAATTACGCGAAGTGCCTCGCCCATCCTGCTCCAGGAATTTAATAACAATACTGACGTGTCATTAACAGTGGGTAAGTAAACCAGTTGTAACAATATCTTAAATTGGTGAGGAGTTAAATTTACCGAATTTGATGTCATCACATAAATGTTGGTATATTGTAGCAAGCTGCTTTGTACCCTTGGATCAAACTCTTCAATACTTTCCTTTAACACACTATATGATTTGGATAGTAACTTACCAGTTGCAACTAGGGTTGATAGAATTCTCTAACTATGTGTAGTAGCAGACAAACATTCAGTAATGGCCTCTACTTTTCGTACCACACCAATAATATATGTGCTTCTAGAATGTACTTCCAAATGCAATTTACTTTGATCCAAATTGTAGCCATTAGGCGCTCCGTGGATGTTAAATAATTCCGTACCTCGCCAACAAATTCCTTTCCAAACTTTTATCATGCCGAATACTTTCTCTATTGCTTTTTTAGTAACCAATGTTGTTGTTTTGCGTGATATTATGCTGTGTACACTTTTAAAATTTGCAACCCATATAGGGCTTGCTTTCAATTTTTCTGGTGGCAGATTATCTTCCACACTTTCTTGTAAAGCCGATCTCCTAAGCGTAATGTTTGAGTATCTTTTTTTAATAGAATTTGTAAATCGGTTTAATATTTATGTAGCAATTTTTTATACCTTTATACTCGGTGAGCACAGTAGCGTAATTGTCTTATTGAAACTGCATTCCTGTGCCTGTTTTTATTTAACGGATTACAAACTAGATCTTCAATTCGCTCTAGTTCTGCAGAATATGACTACATTTATTTTACACTCAAAATCCAAATCTTCGCGCGGTTTCACTTTTCCCTTTATATACCTACTTCCATTTGGATGTGGCTCAACATTGTCATCTACAGCTTGTGCTTGATATATTTGATCGGGATCATCAAATTTCTGTACCTCAGGTTCCTTCAAGTTTAGTACTCCATCTACGATTATAGTAATACTTCTATGTATTACTATATCTCGACTTCATCTGGTGTAACTGTGGTACTTGGTAATGTAATAGTATAAAAATTTCCACTAACAAATTTAAAACATTTATTGGATTGTTATGTCGCAGTCGTCTTCTAACTAACAATAAACTTTGCAACAATAAACTCCTCTCTATAGAAACCAATATCTCCTATCCTGGAAATACCGATATAATATATTTAATTTAAATGTACAAATTCGGTAACGGTGGCGCATTGGCGCTGAAAACTAATTGTGCTTCATTCCAAATATACTCGTAAAACCCTTCCACGTCAGTAAATATGGATGCGTTAAAATTAGAAATAAATCTTTCAAGTTTGATCTAAACTATAAGCTACTTGACATATAGATACACAGTAAACACATTTTCATCTTATATATAGTCAGCATTAGGTACATTAAAAATTGGAGGGTTGTTAATTATGTTTCAGATTTAGTATAGAGTTTGTACTATAAATTATAGGTTAAAATTTACATAAAATGAACAGTTATAAGCTTTTGAATTATTCTAAATTAGAAACTTAATTGAAGCAACCAGTAGGTTGCGAAAAGTTAAAATAAAATTAAGTTTAAGTAGGTCAACAGAGAACCTACAAAATGGTATCGAATTAGTTATAATTTTAGAATAACCAATGTGTAAACAAGGTAACCAACTACCAATAAAGACCGAGACAAGTAAACCCAAGTTAAAAGTCAAATAAAAGTCGACTCTTGTACTGCAAATTTTACTATAAGTATAAATTGTTCCTTAGGGGTTTATAAAAAAATAAATTCGAATATCACATCATTGACTCTATTATGATTCCATGTACATTAGCTCCCTATAGAAGTCAATTTATAGTTTAAGTGAACGCTAACTTTTAGCTTAAAGTGGGATCGAGTACGTATCATCCATCTCTGCAGAGCATAAATTAGTCAGCTAAGCACTAATGTAATTAATGCAAACAGACGATATAATTATAATGTTATTGAAGTAAAAATGATACATGTGAAAGTAATATAACAGAAATGACTGCATTAAAGAGATAACACTAAGTTATGATTCCCGAATTCTTTGGAGGATATAATTACTTCCTAGATTTTTAGATACATTCTATGTAACAATGGACCCTAATGATTTTTGAAACAAATATTTAAAGTCAATTATTTTAAGCAAGATTAAATGACAAATGGCAATTTGCATCTCCAGCTGCTTTAGTGAAAACTCCAATTCCTTAAACAATTCATTAGACCTTTATTCTGATAAATGTGGTATGTACACTATACGTATGGAATTATCTGAACTGAAACAAACGCACAATGAATCTATATCCGAATTTAATAATGGGCTTTTAAACATTTTAAACTTGCAAGCATCGCTTGTTATTGCAAAAATTCATCTAAACGCTTCAAAAATGCTCATTAATTACTTTAAATGTCTCGCATTACGCTTTTATTAAAAGGCTTAAGAGATCGAATTGGTCAATAACTGAGCAAGGAAAAACGTTATACTTGAATTCAGCCCTATATTATTATTATTATTATTATTATTATTCTTATTATTATTATTATAATAATTATTATTATTATTATTATTATTATTATTAATATTATTAAATACTATCATGACGACGACTTCCGTATGACACCATATGAGGCAACGGCAATATAAGCGTTAACCAATGATTTCTATTATACAAAATTCAATAAAAATAAACCGTTTACTTACAATAAATAATTTTCAAATAAACTACAGCTCCTAATAGATTACAAGAAACCGCCTTTTAAATATTACAACGTAAATTATAATATACACAATAGAATTAATTAAACATCTAAAACAAACCCTAATAAACCATTTAGCGCAAATAAATCTTGGCAAACCAATCAATTTCAATGTAGTAACCAGTATTAAAATAAAAATTCCTTTTATCAAAGTAGGATAACCAATTATCAGAATAAAGGTTCGAACTAAAAAATGAACAAAGTTATTATAAACCGAACCCTATGAGCATCTCGACAAATAATGCGCCACAACCATATCGTTCTTGTCAATTTATGAATTATGCTATCAATAACGATAAAGATGAAAAATAGGATTTAAATAAAAATATTAACGAAAATCTACAATTAAATAGAGAAGAATTCCCAAATCGCGAGCCTATATATTTTTTAGAAGAAAACTTCAAGAAAAAAATGTCAACTATTCAATTAATAAATTTAACTTATTAGTTAAAAAATCTCCAAATTCATAATAAATACGGGTAGTGTTGAATCTTTTGTTAATGCGAAAATAGTATTTAAATACTTTAAAAAATCAATAATTAAGATTTATATGGCACATGACGCATCCACCGGAAAATATAGTACATATAACTAATTCGAAAATATTTAGCTAAGAAAAATATGTTAACTAAATATTTTGCTTATTTAATTTTCATAAAAGATTTGGCGGGGTTTTAGGCGTAGATAGCTTAAAACGTTACAAGTAATAATTGATACTCACATTGACCTAATAATTACCCCTGATGCAAGGGTTAAACGAATTCACACTTATCCCAATGCAAAATAAATATTTTCTAATTATCAATGCATCTTAATCCCGAGAACCAATTATGCACTATGTTCCATAATTAATCCCATAGACCAATTTAAGTCAATAAAAATATTAAAACCCCTGAATGTCGAAAAGATGGAAGAATATAATATAAAAATCTGCCCCAATACGGAAAAGGTAAAATTTGATATTTCCAAAATAACAACTCAGCGTATGACTATGAGCCTAATCAGTAAATATTTAGATATATTCCATTTAGAAGATAAGCATTGTTGTTGACAAATAAAACTGAACATTTCATCAGAGCCAAAGATGAAATCACCATTTACCCGAAGTCCTGCAGATACCCTGAAATTTATGGACAAGATGCTAATTTATAAATACAGAAAGTGCTTGAACTAAAAATAATATGAAATTCCAAAATCACCCTGGACCTCACCTATTTGGATTATTCCAAAAAGACTTGACGCTTTAGGCAAAAAGGAAATGGCGATTAGTAGTTGATTATAGAAAACCTAATATAAAACGATAGATGTTAAGCCAATATAAATGATTTGTTACATAAGTTAGGAATATGTTAATATTTGCGGATGTTGGATCTAGCTTCGGATAAATAAAGATGACATCCCGAAAATAGCATTCGATACAGAAGATGGTCATTACGAATTTTTGCAGATGAATTTTGGTCTGAAAGGTTATCCTTCCACGTTCGAGAGAACGATTGATAATGTCCTACAAGGACATGATAATGATAAATGGTTAGCCTATTTTGACGACATTATACTATTTAGCACAAGCCTGCAAGGATACATTCAACTAGGCAAGTCAGAATTCTTCGAAAAGGAACTAACATATTTAGAACACATAGTATAACCAAACCCCAATAAAATTACTGTGACACAAAATTAGCTGGTTCTCTAAAATAGTAAATAAATAAAAGATTTTCTATCATTATTAGTATACCACCGTAAATTTATAAAAGATTTCGCGAAAATTACAAAGCAACTAACTAAACTATTAAAGAAAGATGCAGAAATAGACGTGAAAAATTAAAAATAGAGTATTTTAATTTCTGTGAATGATCAATTGCTACAATACCTCGATTTCACTAAATCCTTCATTCTTACGTCAGACGCTAGCAAAATCGTTGGAGCGGCTTAGTCACACCGCCCTATTGACTAAGATCTCCCTATAGCTTATACAAGCAGAACGCTTAACGATACAGAAACAAATTACTCAACAATAGAGGAAGAACTGTTGGACATTGTCTGGTCCATTCAATATTTTAGAACTTACGAGTATATATTCTGTGGAAAATTTAAAAGAGTCACGGATCACAAACCATTACAGTAGACATTCCTACTGCTATAACCCAGTTCAAAATTAATAGGAAGCAAAAAGGTTTCCACAAAGATTACTTTCAAGGCACATTTCTCAGATTATTAAATTTGAGATCGTTTTGTGTTTATAATGAAATCGCAAACCTTTGCATGCCTCGAATGTCTTCCGGTTTAGCTACTCAACGGCGGATTGACACAAAAAGAAGCGTTAAACTATGTTAATACTAATAATAATGATAAATATATTTATTGTTGGTATAAAAAATATCTTATAACATACATTATAAATAGAAAAGAAAAACTAGCACAGTATCACTAATATTATTAAGGTCATAATCATGCTTTTGTTGACACAAGAATAACAACTTATATCTACACAAAGGTAATCCCATTATAGAATTAAATATAAAGGATAATAATGGTTTTATCATTACTAAACATATTGGAGAAATTAAATCAAGAATGACAAAAAGAAATTAAAATTGACGAAAACAAATTCTTAGTAGTAGAACTTGATAATCAAGAAAATAGCATCAACGGCCAAGTAATTCATTCTAATCGCAAGAATCATAGAGATGGCATAACATCCATACTTAGCTCGTTAAACTTTGCGAATCATTACAGAAATAGAACATAATATAGAAAGTCCGAAAATAATACATTTGAACGAATGGTACAATTTTCAAAAGCAATTTAGGAACAGGAAATGCTAAATTTTATAAAGGAGCTCATCGTCTCTAAAGTAAAATACCATTTACATATCGAAAGTTCTCTGTACGAAAAATTAAGTAGAATATTACAAAAGTATCTAAAAATTTTCAAATAAGATTTGTTAAGTATTCTATATTAATTATCAGATAAAACTGAAGAAAACGGAGTCATTCATAACATACAGACTAATGCGAAGGCAAAACCAATCATGGAGGAATCAAAGAAGTATATTTTCGAAAGAAACAAAAATACCACAGGATGAATGAACAGAAATCTACTCAAACTTAACCAAATAACTGTCAAATTTTCCAACTAACAAAATATGATAGGTGCTCTGTAAACTTAAAATTACATATTACATATTGTCAGCATAACGCTAGAAAAAATTAAATTTTTAACAATGATGGACATATAGGGATAAACTTATAGATTAGATAACGGACAAGGCATTGAAGTAGTTAATAAGTTTACTAAATATTATGCGCATCATTCAATCCCCGAACAAATAATTTCTGATCACGCCTTAGAATTCAAAAACTTGGTATTGTAGGAATTCTAGAAATTACATAAAATAGAAGACTATTTTATAAATTCCTAGTACCCGAGTTAAATGGATTCATCGAACAATTCCATCCTGCTTTAATTGGGTCCTTAATAAAATTTAATAACCAAGACCTCTATAAAACAAAACTCATAGAAGTTAAAGTAAATTACGCACTTTTAGTATATAACAGTGCGATCCATTCCGTAACAAAATGAAAACCAACTAAAACTATGTAAGATCATTTGGGCTCTAGAACACCATTAGAAATCGATTTACATGAACAATTAATAAACAGTTATATCTTTAATTACAAGAATAATGTGCAATTATTGTATAAAAGTATTAATGAAGTCATTCGGAAGAATAAAGAAAAGGTAATCTCAAAACGTAGTGACGACAGAGACGACAAATTTACAGTCACGTATTTGTGTTGAAGAAAAGAAAAACAATCAGAACCCAGTGATCATTAAAAGTATTACTAAAAACCTAAAATCCGCGAAACCATTTACCAAAATATTCACTTATGCAATATTAGACGACCCACTGAACAAACCTCTGATATTAAACCCATCTCAGGAAGTTCTCAATAAGTCAGGACAATCAGTAGTAGATATAACTTCAAACCCTGTAACGAATCGTCAGATCACTGTATTATAAGTCAATTCTATAACATTTTCGCAAAGAAAATTAAAAGAAACTAATAATAACCAAATTTAATAAAGGTAATCTGCCGACTCGTTAAGAAATAAATACTTCATTAATTAGTAGGATATAATAATAAGGTAGAAAATAAGATTAAAACATCTGATAAATAAACAGAAGGATTCAAATAAATTAATCTTAAATTCATAGAAATTAAACAAAATTATTTATTAGATCATGAAATGGATACATAGAATAACTGTAAATATAATATAAATGAATTCTTAAAAATTGATAATTTTATTAGAGATAAAGAATGTATAATTTAAACAATTTCTTTTCAGATGACACTTATATAGATATCTAGGGATAAAACTTAGAAACTAATTTAAGTGACATGTAAATTATAATAATTATAAGTAGATTACTATAAATAGTTACAAGTTTCTGTAATTATAGAAAATTCTAGAACAATTTCTAAATAGATAAATAGATAAATAGATAAATGGATAAATTGATAAACGGATAAACGGATAAACGGATAAACGGATAAACGGATAAACGGATAAACGGATAAACGGATAAACGGATAAACGGATAAACGGATAAACGGATA
>JAHWXV010793294.1:0-12483 GCA_024586415.1 Phrixothrix hirtus
CCGCGTATCAAAAAGAGTTAATAGATTCCATCAGAACGATAATCTTGAATTCAAAATTTTACCATGTAATACGAGTAGATGATAGTAGTAATGCAATTATAATGATGACATTGGAAAATTCTACTTCGCTGATATGAAACTCGCTTAGAAAGCTTGCAAATTGCTGTAGAATTTATGAAACATTTCTATTTATATGCCTTTGTTTTAACCTAAATTTCCTGCTATTTATGTGATAACCTCATAGTTATGTACATTTTTCTTACGTTTATGTAAAACTAATTTTATCAACTATTTTGATTGAATATCTTTTAAATAAACGTTCTTTGGTATACTTTAATAGCACGCTGAAGTAAGCATCGTTAAACTAACCAACCAAATTGAATTTTTTTAGTTTTTTAAAAATAAAAAATTACAAATTATTTTTCTTTTATATGCGCTCTTGTGTATTTTATACACAAAAAATATATAAAATTAGTTTTCGAAAAACGTTAAATATTTAAGAATACTTGTAGAATGTTTTTCAAAAAAGACGAAATAATTTTAATTAAAAATTTTTTTAATAATCAATTATTTATTTAACTGAAACACTTTTACTACTAACTAAATTATAATCACAATAACAGCTGTTACATATTCAATGAATGAAATTCCGGTTTAAGATAAGTTGTATAACTGTAACAAAATTTCCAAATACGTAACCATGTATGTTATAAGAAAACATCTTGATGACTTAATTCCCATCAACATTACACTAAACACTATTGCAGAAAAGTTAAAATTATTGAATAGGTATAGCAAAATCGCGACATGACGAACTCTTATATATCAAACTTGGTATATTTCTGTAATTTTCTCTATTTAGAAGAGAAAATATTTTCAGATTTTGATGTGATATTCCATTTTTTATGTTTTTTGGATATCTATACTGTATGTATATCTACAGCAATTTAATGTAATTTCAAAGTGCAGATATGTATAAGTCCCTATCTCTAAACAAACAGGGTGTTCCGGAAATAAGCCGTTAACAGCAAAACATTCTAAATATTTTGTTTCTAAATTGTATATGTTAAGTCAAATTATACATTAATTTACTTTGTGTTCATAATTGAGCAATATTTCGTATTAAAATATAATTATAGTTTATTTTTGCAGTGTCGAAGGTTGCTTGTACAATATCAAAGAAGGTATTAAGTTAATAAACACGTGCGCAAGGAGCACACATGTAAAATGTAAGATAAGTAAAAATGCTTCAGTGTTATCCTTGAGTTGCTATTAAACAGTTTGTTCACAACTGCTTTGTTTTATTAAAAAGAATAAAACATATCCAAATACATTAAGAGTCGCTCGAGGGTGTATAAATAAACAAATTACAGTATAGTATTCCAAATATTTGTAATTAAAGTATTAAATCGATATAATACATTAGTCTAGGCGACCGCAATAGTTCATTAAACTAAGGGACCATTGTAATTTCCAAATGTGTATAGAATGTTTAGTGAAAGATACTCTAAAACAAATTTAGGTAATACTCTTACGACAAATTTGATTATTAATAAAGAATTTTAACCAATAATTTAAATTTGAATTGTTCTGTAACCAAAAATATTAAGTATTCTTTGTAATTTTTCAATCCCAATAGAAAAGTGTTTACAACTTGTACAGACACTAGCACTTGCACGAAAACATGATGAGTTTCTGTCTAAGGTTTTACTATTTTTTGTAGCTTCGCTTTCCTGGTTTGTTTGGTGAATCAGCAGTCTGTATTTCAAATTAATCTTGTTTCATGGCTAGTTTGAAACCGTTGAATCTGCCAGCGGCCATCTTAACCCTATGTAATTTTTTGTGGAATGCCTGGGTTGCGGGTAAATTAATTTTACAGGGGCTCTTTTAAGTTTTTTATTTTTATAATTTAAAACCCCTTCTTAAATTACTCCTTTATACGCACGGTTTTCTCATGCCACATTCGCACTTTAGTTTATTTCACGAACTTTGAAATTTTTATGTTTGTTTCGCAAATGTAACCATTACATTTGCTTAAAGTTTATTATTTTCCAAGCTATCATTTTTGTATTACTTACAAAACTGTTTGGATAAGGTTTAAAGTGGCGTTATATACTAGTTAAGCTACACAAGTTTTAGAAAAATAAAAGAAGTGTGAATCTATTTAATTTTTCTAATGTTGCATTTTACGTGATTTAGATTAATTCACGACGATTTAAACTCTCAATATCCCAAAAAATTGTCGCCATTAGCTTTCCTGCAGATGATTGTGTCTTTGCTTTTTTGAGTAGCGAAGATAATTTGTGCATCCTTTGCTTTGGATCTTGTTTTGTTGGGGAATCCCAGTTGACTACCCATGTCTCACTGCCCGTTACAATTTTAGAAATAAGGCCTTAGTTACCAGTTAAAACCATCAAGTTGTCTTCGCAAATTTCTTACCTGCGCAATTTTCGTTCGGGAGTCGGGGTTCTCGCAATAGAACGTGCTGGCACTTTATTTGTTCCCGAATCTTATGCAAAATTGTCAAAACAGATGCTTGGCATATTCCTATTTTATTTAAGATAACCGAAACTTTGTTTCGTTGATCCATCAACACCGTTTCTTCAACTTTCTTGATGTTTTCTTCGGTCTTTTCTTCTACACGTCTTCCACGTATGAGATCATTTTGAATGGATTCTCTAGCCCATTTCAGCTGCTTTGACCAAAATTTTATTTGAAAATGTGATGGAGAATTTTCATGACATGCAGAAGTCATACATTTGTGTATATTGTTTGGCTGATTGAGTTCTTTTGTCAAAAACCTTATAACGCTTCTATGACCTAAGCTGTTTACAGCTTGACAAAAACCATAAAATGATTTCATTTACACATAACTTAACAGATACACATTATAGTTGTAGCAACTTAACGTTAAACAACTTGTCCTCATCTTTATTTACAATAGTTACTACAAATTTAGCAAATTTTATTAAATGATTCTAAATCATTTCTTTCATAAGTTAATCGCCGTTTTCAATTTGATATTTGATTATTTATTTTCTTCTAGTTAGTTTGAAATCAAGTGCAACATTTATATCTGAATTTTGTGAAAGTACTAATTGTTTATTATTTTTCGAACACCCTATGCAAGCAAAACTCTACTATATTGTATAGATGCGCTTTCGGCTTTATTCGTCGCCCTTTCGCCCAAATTATTCCATTATCCATGTTTTACGTTATTTTATTTTAGCTGGGATAACTATGTATCGTGGGATTATTAAAAACCTTTGATTAACTGTTGGTAAGGGATATGAACTGCGTATCTTAGCATAAACCATAAATTAAGTAATTAGTAAAAACAATAATTAATTAAAATAATTTGGCAACACCAACTAATCAAAAAATTTGCTTACAATAAAAATTAAATATTTATTAAATATTGAAGTAATGAAAACTGTTAAATTGTTAAATTCGTTCTGTTATAAAATTTTATATTATTCAAATTTCTTGTAAATATTTAATTTTCATTTTCATTTATTTTTAATTTAATAATTACTAAATTATTTAAAGAACTAATTTCATGTGTTACATAAATAAGTTGGTTTTAGTATTTTTACAGGCGATGCGAAATTACGATCTGGATTTCTGTGACTTCTACAGCGTTTCTGAGTTATATGCACTGCACGGATGTGGTGCATGTTAGCTGCATTCTATTTATAAAAAATCTTACGCACAGAGATATACCAATAGTGTCCACAAATGATTAAATTATTGTCTACGTTTATTTTGGAAACCCATCCAAGTTACTGGACAGGCGAAAGGCTGCTTAACTCAGGAAATTTTCTCTGATATTTTGCTTCAACGCATTTTTTCAGAAAAATTGTTAAGTTCACGTAATGGGGTATTAAATAGCACATTAAAAAAAATGTATACCTGTTTTCGGGAAAATCGCATAAAAATAAAAATCGCAAGAATAAAGTGGCACTTCGGTCATTCGATTTTATCTAAATTCTTGACGTTTCATATAAAGAAGATAAAAAACTACAATATATGCTATGCTATTTAGTTTTTGAGATATATTTTTCACAACTAATAGATACACCAAGTATTTCCGGTTACTCGATTTTCGAAAATTTATTAGAGAAACAGCTTGATTCGTATAAAACGGAATTAAAAAGCTAATTAAGAAAAACACAAAAAACGAATATTCTGAAAATATGTAAAAATGACAAATAAAGTGGAACTTCCGGTTATTGGATTTTAACCAAATTCTTGATTTGGCATACTAATGTAATTATGGACACAAATATAAATCTTCATTCGGCTAGGACTTTTACTTTCATAGTTATTTCATTTAGAGTTAACGGTGAATGTACTTCCGGTTGCTAAGTTTATGGAAAAGTTTCTGAGAAACAGCCTAAACTATATGAAAAGTAATTAAATGTCCACGAAATTCAATAAATTTAAAAAAAAATCGTTAGAGCTGATTTCGATAAAATCTCAAAAAACAAAAAATTCAGAAAATATCTAAAAATGACAAAAATAAAGTTGTACTTCCGGTTATTCGATTTTAATAAAATTCTTGATTTAGCATACAAAGGTAATTAGGATGTCAAATATAAATTTTCATTTACTTAGGACTTTCAGTTTCCTAGTTATTTTATTCATAGTTATTGGAAAGAGTACTTCCGGTTACTCGTTTTACAGACATTTTTCTGAGAAATTGCCTTAATTATATCAAAGAGCATTAGATGTCTAAGAAATACAATAAATTTAAAAAAAATCGTTAGAGCCGATTTCGAGAAAAATGGACAAGAGCAAAGGGGCACTTCCGGTTATTGAATTTTAGTCATTTTAGTCGCGTGCGAGGTTGGATACAAACTCAAATATAAAATTTTGTCTATCTACGGATTTTCGCATTCGAAATATCCTGTTCGCATACACAGACGTACAAACCAATTTCTAAAAACATGATTTTCGGACTAAGGGGACCGAAAACATGTATTTCCATTAAAATTTCGACATCGAAAATTTTGGACGACAACAATACTGTCTCTATGCTATATTTCATATAGATAAGAGAAAGTAAAAAATTGTATGAAAACTAGAAAAGTTTTGTAAAAGGAAAACGGCTGATGTGCGCAACAGTGTTGTAACGCATCAAATCTGTAACGCTATTAGAAACACAAAAGCTCTTGTACATAATTGTAGAACATGAAATTTTTTACAAGAAATAATTCAAAACAAAATTACAATTAACGCTGTACTTTTTCCCAGAAATTTGTAATCGAAGTATTCTTCTATTCACTTCGAAAATAATTTACCAAATCTTAGCGATGTTGCCGAGATATTAATTTTTCTAAAAATTTGTTAGAGGAATAGTTTCAATCTCTCCTACAGCTTAATGCTCAAAACTGAAAACCCTTTATTGCATAAATTCTGCTGGAAAATGAATATTTGCTTAACTTAAGCGAACTAGTGGTTAAGGAAGCTTCCCTACATCTTTTTCATGTCCCCTGTGAAGTTAATATCCTATCTTTCAAAAGCTAATCTTTTTTTAAGTTCCGGTTTCAACCTGAAGAATTCTTACGTTCTTTATAAATTTTCAAAATAGATCTGGTTTAAGCGAACAACTAACAAGAGAAGTTGACATTTGTTTAACACTTTCATTTGTATTAGTATACCTTGATTGATTAAAATGCTTAAACTAAAAATACATGACGTTGCATTCAAAAAATAATAACTGCCATATTAAATTGGACAACGAATTTGGCAAATTTTACAATTTTTGAAATGACGGTGAATATCATAAAAACTGCTGATATGGATATTAAAAGAAAAACAATGTTAATCTTTATTTAAATATGTACTTATCAAATATCAGGCTGCGCTATATAAAAATACTGGGTAATTGTCAACATTGAGAAAATAAAATTACAAGTGCTCGCTCGCCAATAATTTTTTTCTACGGAAGTACCGAAAATTTGTTTTGCTGGCTAAATAATTAATGTAGAGATTAGATTTTGGAATGCGAAAAATATTTTTCATATATTTCGCGTACTAAGTAAAAATAACCAAAATTTTAACATTGTATTACCAACTAATATTTTCATTTATGAGCACAGCCTATATGATCGCTTTGATATTTGAAAGTACGACAATTTTGACATTTATAAAAACTTTTATTACTCTCGAGGATTTTTCACGTTCTCATAGAAAAAATATCATGTAAACTATTTACTGGATGGGAACTCGTATGATTGCAGTACTCGTTCAGGGTGGTACTGCTACTTTCATACTCGTTTATTAATATACCAATATACCATAGTAGTATACTGCTTCAATTTAGAAAGTATTAATTGCAATTTTTAATTCAAATATGAATTACTGTAGGAAAAGTCTCAACTTTAATATCCTATTTTTCTGAGAAACATTACGATGCCAGCAACGCTGCTAAAGATTGCAAAATAGTTTACGGAAAGAATCGGGGATTATTAGGTATACGATTTTGTAGAAAAAATAAGGAGATTCTCATTTACAAAAATACGGCCTTGTTAAAGACATTTTTCTGAATTACCCTATAGGAATTAAATTGTTTTTAGAAGGTACTATCATTTATCCCATCAATCATTCTCTAATCAATTTTACTTTAAACACTTCAGAAAATCATATTCGGTTAATTACACACTAAATGGATGGATGTATATATAGGCTGTTTCATAAAAAACGGACATTACTATAGCCTCGTTATTTATTATCCGATTATAATGAACCTAAAACTCACAAAGTACTACATGCTTGCATTAAGAAAATCGGCGTAAGCTCCGCCCCATTAGAGTGGCGATAGTAAACGATTTTTCTGTAATGGCACGCTACAGTTTTTTACACTGATTCTTGTAGAGATTTCTCTTCTGATTTCAAAAATGTATAACATTATCCACTTTTGCTTTAAATTGTGGCAGAAGAAAATTTTTCTAATAAAAACTCTACCGGTCAGATATGCCGTTGAAAATCATACATCAAGAAACAACTGATATGAGCATCATTTTGGTTGTCAGTGAGTGTTGGGTGATTTACTCATTAAATGGCAAAATGGATTACGGATAATTAACCCGTACGTTGCAAGTTTACTTCGAGTACCGCAAAAATAGTCACATGCATGTCGTGAACATTTTCTAGGTAGGGAAGTTCTCTCATTCCAAAAGTGTATACTGTTGAAAGGTAACCTACGAAAATACGGATCTTTTGAAAAGCAGAAACCAACTCAACGTGAATACCAGGACGAAAATCTGGAATTGAATGTCGGTTTACATGTGGAGGTATATTCTTACACTTCTACGCATGAAATCGTGCATAATTTGAGAACATAGAACAGCACAGTTGATTCAATTGTAAAATAGTACAAATTAAAACCCCATTTTATTCAGAAAATGCATGCTATCCCAGAAAATGATAGGGAACGAAGATTAGAATTTTGTAATTGGTATTCTTATTCGACCAAATTAGGAGAAGATACGATGTTTTAAATGAAAATAATCTGGTCCGATGAATGCACTTTCAGCAATAATAGCATTTTTAATAAAAATATTCACTGCTGCTGGAGTAAGGAAAATCCCAGCATTGCCATGGAACAAATTTGCAAGATAGAATTAGTTTAAATGCAGGGTGTGGTATTCTCCGTGGTAGATTAATAGAAACTTTTTTCATAGATGGAACTTTAAATGCAGAGAAATATCATGCACTTATTCCTCAAAATTTACAAGACTTTTTGGATGGGTTGCCCTTAGCCGAATTGAATGAACTCTACTTTCAGCAAGACGGAGCTGCGTCTCACAATGCCCGAATAAATTTAAACTATCTATATAAACAATATTGTGGAAATTGGTTGGGGACTTATCGGCCAGTTACATGGCCTACCAAGTCAGCTGACCTTACTCCTTTAGACTTTCTTTACGCTGCTATTTAAAAAACAAGGTTTATTTAATACATCCAGACACAACTGATACGCTAAGAGAAGGTATTTTGGAAGCCTGTCTTGAAATTCAGCCGAATATTTTATTAAATGCAACACACGGTGTAGTAAGAAAATACCGATTATGTATTACAAACAACGGTGCTCAGTTTAAGCAGTATTTGTGATTCGAAAATACTTTTTTTATTGATTAGAAAAAGATCGTTTTTCTCCTACAATTTATAGCAAAATTGGATGTTGTTATACATGTTTGCATTCAAAAGAGAAATCTACAAGAATCAGTCATAAAAACTATAACGTGCCATTTAAAGCAAAATACTTGACTATCATCGCTCTAAGGGAGCGGGACTTATGCCGATTATCTTAATGTACTTTTCAAGTTATTTTATGTGGTTTGTGGTTCATTAGAATTGGACAATGAGTAACGGACAATGCTACAGCATTGTTCGTTTTTTTATGAAACACCTTGTATATGAATTTTTTATAACATTAGCCGACTAAAAATTGTAATTATTACATTATATTACAAATGAAACTCTTTTCATAATACTATTGAAGCAGAAGGATAATTTTAGCGTCTTATTTTTTTGTTATTAAATCCTGCAACCGGATTTTGAAAATCTATG
Source organism: Phrixothrix hirtus (assembly GCA_024586415.1). NCBI lineage: Eukaryota > Metazoa > Arthropoda > Insecta > Coleoptera > Phengodidae > Phrixothrix > Phrixothrix hirtus. Next base: position 8,578 of record JAHWXV010793294.1, read on the forward strand.
ATATAGAAATATTTATATCTTTGGCAACAAGACTTTTTAAGTACGATTATGAATGTTCCGGCTAAATAAGCAAGTCTTTTAATTTATTCATAAAAATTAATTTAATTCCTATTTTAGTACACCATCATATTCTCCTTAATTTCCATCTTCTAAACTTAGCAGTGTCGCAAGATACATTCAAATAAATACAACTTCTATCAGCGTTTCCGCTACCAGATACTTTAAGGTAAGTGCAAAAGATTTATTGCTTTATCTGATGACAAATACAATATTTTATAATTCAACAATAAATTACAGTCCACTATTTTAGCGCTAACCAGCGCAAACAATGAATACAAATTGTAGCAAATACTAGGCGCAAAACATTAGAAAATCGCAAATTAATAGCAAAATTAAGAATTTAGTTTCTAAAATTATATAGTTTGTTAACAGTGAACCATAACCGTAATCATTCCGACGACTTCGGATTATTATTTGAAAATGTTTAAGCGTAATGCAGCTGAATTTTTGCATCGATTTAATGAGACTTGGATCCACTATCACGGAAATCAAAATAATAGGTGTAGCGAAGAAGGCAATAATGGTGCCATCAGCTGGTAAAGCCAGGACAACATGTTTTTTGGGATGCTTGCGGAATAATTGTCATTGACTATCTCTAAAAAGGTGGAACAATAACATCAGAGCATTATTCATCGTTGTTGAACCAGTTGAATGAAAAAATGAAAGAAAATCAGCATCAAAGAAAAAATTTTGTTTCATAACAATAACGCATTCTTTAGCTATTGCAGTTGCAAAAATGCATGAATTGCATTTCGAAATGCTTCCATATAACCTATTTGGCTCTTTTAACTATGTGCTATTCCCAAACACAAAAACTTGGGTTGCTGGTAAGAAATTTTCATCTAATGAAAAAGTAGACGAGTATTTCCAGGATTTGATAAATCTTATTTTACTTGTTTCATTTTTACCTGACTTATTGAACTCGAATGAAGTACGAACGATTTATACAAAAAATAGAACAGTATTGAGTGGTGGAAATTATGGTCATCAACATAACCCTCTCCTCACTTGCAACCGGTCAGCGGTTAGAACAAGTTGCTGCATAATATTTGGACCGGGAATGCAACACATATTGCGGTTGGTATGGCGTAAAAAATGTTTTACTTTACAAATAGAAGATGGTTTTTTTACCCTTAATGCATTCAATTTTAAACATTACAATGTCAGCCATAATGCGAGTATCTCACATCGGGATGTATCATTTTTAGCAATTACTCACATACTTTAATTTCCCTAGCTTGATGCACCTCTTTTTCTTTTGCATCCACAGTTGAAGTGCTTCTGATAATAGATACTCTTCCAAATGATGAATCATCCGTCGAAATTTTGTTAAAGGCACTACAAAGCACAGTAGCTATTGGTTTCATCTTGGAGAAGTCCTTTTCACAATCAGCTGTGTGAAGTTATAATTCAGTAACATTGCGCAATTTTACATTTGTATGTCAGCTAAGTCTCTGCATAAAATTTTGACAAAGTTTGTGCTTGTTATTGTTTTGCGTTGTCCAAATCTTTATGCTAACGTGTCAACTCAACCATGCTATAACTATCAAATTCAAAATTACTGGCAAGTGGAATAAATATGCAGCAATTTGATTTTTTGAGATCGGTTTCCATTTTTTGTATCAGGTTATTCAGATAAATCGTCTTCATTGTGTGTTATGTAATTTTCTATTTCTCTGTAAACTATAATATAGCAATGCTTTTCTGCTGGAACTCAGCAACACAATTGCCAATCTCTAAAGTATTTCAAATAGCTGATTGTGGACCGTACGCATGGAGTCGTTAGAAAAAAATCAACACTATCTTGTTAGAAAATTTTAGAGTTCGTTTAGAACTGGCATAATGTCATACATCGTAACAAGGATTATAAATTGTGTTATATGTATTCACGCCTTTAGACTTTGCGTTATTCCTTTCTTTTGACTGTTTCTAGACTGAAGAAAATAGCAGGGTATATCTCTTTAAGGGTTACCACAACTTTACTGTAGCTCGATCATCGTATAGAACTCGGTTCAGCGAGTTAGAGAGTGCCTTTATTCGAAAGAGTTTGCAATGGCTTCCAGAAGTACCATGTACAAGAATATTGTAGAAAAAATCAAAAAGTTGGTGGATGGTAGAAAAAAATTGAAACGTCCGCGTCGGGATGGGTAGCTGCCAACCACAATTGTTTTTCCTTATCTGTTATCTGTTTATCAATTATTTCTGTAACTGCAAACTTTGATATTTCGGCCAATTCACTCACAGTAGCATTAATAATGGTTTGCATTTAGTGTAATGCACACCGGTCCACCATGGCGATATCCTTGAATATATAATCCGTTTTTCCATTCGTCCTGTAGAAATCTAGTTCTCCCATGAAGACATGCGAATTTTCTCATCTTCTCTGTACAAGAGCAACTCTCAAAGTTTTGGAAAAGTACAAAAAAAATCATTTTTGTTGAAAATTATTCTCCTTTTGAACGCATTTAGCAATTCATTGAGGTAGGCATACTAAATTTTTCTAAGTATCAAATGTAGCTGCTTTTAGAGCCTTTCAATAAATTCTTCTAGTGTATTAATTCGCATACTTCACTTCTCATCTTTTGTTTCTCGAAATAAGGAACAACCATTTAGTGCCAAGTCTAGACCATAAGGAGGATGATTTAAATAATCGAGCGCTGCATCAAATGTGCAAGGACGAACATGATGATTTCCCAACACATTTGACAAGTAAACTATTCGCTATTCAACCAGATTCAAGGGTAAGCAGAACGATAGGTCTTGAGATATCAACAAAAGTTGTCAACATTTTCTCACAGCAACTTCGATCACACCTAACTTTAGTTGCGACAATATTTAAACATCCATTTCATCAACTTCCGTTTACATTTGAAATCATATGTATATATCTAGGTTTCATCACCAAGTTCCTAAATCAAGTTTAAAGTTCTTCAGTTAAATTATTACACATTTCACGCTAGTGTTAAAATGTGTGGTATCTAACCAACAAATGGTGATGGAAATTAGTTGTCACTAATTTTGCACCAATATTTAGAATCGACTGGATGAATTGATATATAATATCACGATTCACCTCTATCAACACATATACAAGAGCAACGTTTTCTGATGTATCGGCCGTGTACAGTGACGGCCTTCACGAAATTTATTTTTTAAGTTATTTCGACTGTATTCAAATTCATTTACCAATACTGAATTGTTTTTAAGGAAGGTGGTCACTAATTGATAATACACTTCAACATTCTATTGGTGTCCTTACAATTGTAAAAAAAATTAGTGTGAAAATTTTCTTGATACTGTACTGTATCTCATTTCTATAATTCCAACACAAATTCAAATCTTTAGCGTTTTAGTTGGGTGCACTGGTTCTAGTTACAAATTTCACACTAGAAATTCTCTTGCCAAAATGTAAATTGCAGAAAATTTCTTTTTATGAGCAAATATGTTCATATGTCAATTTTAATTTTATAACCTGTACTTGCCCATTTAGTATTGAAAAGACTGTTTTCCTGATCATTTTGGCGTTTTTTAAGTTATTGTGGGACTTTGGCCTATTTTGTGTAAAAATGCAATAATTATATTAATTTTTTTTTAAAATTCTTTTAATTCATTTCTATGTAACTTGTAATATTTAAACATGCCGCAATCATGTAATGTTTTCCTTTCATTCTTAACCCTTGAAATTGAAGAGTGTTTCTCTACGAATTGCTGCTTCTAGCAAAGTGAGCGCCTGGCAAGGGATTAATGGTATCTTAACAAAGGGTAGCTGGCCAAGCCTGAAGAAACCGGATAGTTCGGGGCGATAATTACAATTTTAGCATCATTTGCTATCCGAAGGTTACTGTG
>JAHWXV010793643.1:0-11945 GCA_024586415.1 Phrixothrix hirtus
TGAAATCGAATTTCTCAAGTGACAAGATAATAATTTTTCATTATTAACTACTAGTTAATAATGAACATATTTATATTTTTTGGAAAACGTGGGATAGTTTAATAAAAACTATTTCTATAAGACGAATTACTCGACCCAAGAGATTTTATCTAATAAACTTCGAACATTAAAGAGTCCATTTAAATAACTTATTTCATTTTAAAAATTCGATACATTAATAATTGGTGCAATAGCAATGGCGCAAAAGTGATATTGATTAGTAAATTGAAATAAACAACTACTTGATGTAAATAAAACACTTTTTATTTTTTAACATTATTAAAGTTTGAATTAAAACTAGTAGTGGAAAATAGTATATAAACCTCGCTAGTGAAGTCTTTTATTGCCCTCGCACCTTGGTGCTTGCTCAATAATACATGACTTCACCACCTTGGTGTATAACATACTATTTTAATGTAGATACTATTTTACTACCCAAATACACAAAAAACGTTTATTGTAAGCGACATGGTTACTATACATTCAAGTTAAAAGTTTGTCAAATGAAATGTTTTCAACCAGCAAAAAATTATTTATTCCGTTGCTTGTAGTTAAAGTAGCGACGTATAGAAAATATGTTCAGTTTTTTAAATTTTAAACCATCTTGAAAGCTATAAAAGTAACGATGTTGAACATTAATAACAAAAAGCAACGAAGTTATTTAGTGGTTAAGTTCCCGATGATTAAATAACAGGATTTAATATTGTTTTTACTTGAAATGTTAAACTTTTCTGCTAAGTAATAATTATTTATTAATCCATAAACTAAATAATGTATATTATAATGAAAGAAAACCGCCACTATCATCAAAGATAAAATGTAAAAGATTTAAAGGTTTTTTAACAATTCAAATTCTTCCAAACCTATTCTATTTAATCATTATTACTAATTTTTCATTTTACTGTTTTTTAGCATAATGAACATACTTAAAAATATATAGTTTTAAACCTTGAATTGCGAGAATCATCCAGAAAGTAAAGAACGTTTGCGCATCACACGCGGCGCTGATCCCCCATTACCACGATTGAATGTGCCCAAGCAGCTCGGGTCCCCGCCGCAGTGTAAGCCGAGTTTTGTTGCGGTGAAGCCGCGCTTGTGTGTTTTGCGATGATTCAAAATGGCTATGCCAATAGAAAATCCCGCCAAATGTGAAGTGAAACAATTAAATCAGCGGCCTATATTGAAAGTCTAAAACGCCTTCGGCGCGCCATTCAAAACAAAAGGCGCGGAATATGGTCATCAAAGGTGGTTTTGATCCACGAAAATTCTCGACCTCACACCAGTACACAAACACAAGAAGAACTTCAAAGACTTAAGTGGGAAATCTTCGGGTATCCTCCTTATAGCCCTGACTTGGCATCAGGTGATTTTTATTTGTTCAAAAAAGCAATAACATCATGGCTTCAATCTTTCTCGGCTGAATAATACAACATCGGTATCGAAAAACTGGTTCACACGATACAGCAAGTGCCTTGACAGCTACAGCGATTACATTGATAAATAGATTAAGGTGCTGTGATGTTGTAAATAAAGTTTTGTGATGGTATCTTTTGTTTTTCTTAGTCATAGCAAAATGTTCTTTACTTTCTGGACGAGCCTCGTAAATTGCATCGTTCCTATCAATCGCCATATTACAAGTGAGTTTTATTTATCATAGGTGGCGTTGTAATGTACTCATTTATACGGTTCGTTTACGAAACCCTGTTACGTTTATAAATTTCTAATCGTTCCAATAATAGTAATTCACTCAATTTGTTATTGGAGTGTAGTATTTCATAAGTATCTCTTAAACTAAATTCATGGTTGTAACTTAGAACATATTCTGTAAACGTTGATTGGTTGTTAGGGTTATTTATAATTCGTCTTAAATTTTCTGCAGAACATACTTTAAGCACTTGCGCTATTTCCCTCCCGCCACGAAATCATACCTGCGTAAAATAATTCTTCATCTACTAAAAAGTAGTACACAGGCTGCTATCAAAATGGCCTTCTCTTAGGTTTTCCTTTGATTCTCTGGACAGACAAAAACCAGATGAAACTACGTTTGGACTATATGGTGAATGGTCCAGTTTTAAGAAGATGTAGTCCTATATAATTGGTCAGATTTTACCTGCGTTATGGACTGTTGCATTGTCTTCGAGCAGAAGCAGCTTTGGATTGACTAAATGGCATCATTTCTGATCCATTGCCTTACATAAACTTTTTAAAGTGTAGGCATACGCATATGCGCCTATTGTTGTCGCTTTTGGCATATATTATTTGAAGAATGCCTTGGATGTGCCAAAAAACTCTTGCCAACACTTTCACAACAGGTGTTTGAGTCCGAACTTCTTCAGAGGAGAACGTCCCTTGTGAATCTATCACTTTGATTCCAATTTTGTCTCAGAATCCCATTGATGCACACATCTCCAATCAAAACCTCAGCCTAAAAGTCAAAATCACCGGCGAAAGTTTCCAAATGACTTTGAAAAATTTCTGGTTTACGCAATTTTTGTTCGGGTACAAGTAAGGGTCGAACTCGCCGACCCTGACTGGTGTAGTGGTTAGCATATTTACCTGTACACTCAAGGGAAGCAGGTTCAAACCCGTGAACCCGGTAAACTTTTCAGCGGAAAAATTTAAGAACATGTTTTCTTCTCGGATAAGGAAGTAAAATCGTAGGTCCCGTGTCAATTGATGTTTGGCACATTAAAATTCCTACAGATTCAGCAACATTCTAGTGGGTATGTCGAAATGACTATATAACAGTTCTACTCCAAGGAGGCCAAAGGAAATTCCGCATCCCGAACCCTCAGTCACAAAAATAAACAAACAAACGTCGAACACACCAGGCTGACACCTTGCTCATGTTCAAGCTGTCATGTAAACTATCAGATGTAATATGTTTAGTTCGGATATTTCTAAGGCTCTATTTATTGTTGATAGCTTTATGCGTCGATCGTTGAGAACCATTGCGTCAACTATTTGAATCATCGCTTGGATCAAAATTTTATCATATAATGTACTGGTATCTCATCATCATACACGTCCAATATCCCATTCGAATTTTTTCTGGTTTATCACCTTCTTTGGTAAGAAATTTAATGACATACCGATAATCTCATTTTGGATTACGTATTTTTATTCACCATATGACCGATAGCTCATAAACCAACTATTAAAATTGAACTAAGTGCTACTATTTCTTAAATGTTTCTTTCATGCCTAAGTAGATTTCGGTTTAGTCTGTATTAAAAGATTTACCAACAACTATACTGTCATTGTTTGTCTTCAGTGGATAAAATAAAGGTTAGCAAATCGTTAGATTTCCGAAAATAGCGACTTTACAACCCCAGATTTTTCTTTTAATAGTAGCTGAAGGACTACGCTTCCCATAGTCATGCAAACAACATAAAAAACTTAAGGTTGACATTAGATGCGGTGATAGAGCAATTCTACCCTAACCGATTGAGAAAGTTTCTGAAAATGTAAGATCTAGTTTTCACAGTTGTGTTTAACATCCGAAACATATATTGATGTAGCAAAACAAAACTCTTTGTTTAACTGTGTATGTGTTACTTTAATAAATATATTTATTATTAACACCGAATACCTACTTGTATCTGGACATATATAATTGTTACTAATTTATCGGTTAAGAAAATTTAAGTTTAATCATTTGGTATAATAATTGATCCTTAAATATGTTAGGAATAGTAGTGACAATTATTAAATAGAATTAAATTAGCAAAACAAGTAATTCTGCTACATACCCTTTTAATAATTTACCGCTAGCGTACAGTGGTTCAAAATTAATAACTAGAGGGACAAAACATAAAACTGAATAATAAAATTAACATATTCCTGTTAGTTATTTATAAACTAGATCTCCTTATTTAAAAATTCCTAGAAGCGTTACGAAAACAATTGCAAGGATGTTTTTTCATTTGCGTTTGCACTAATCATTGGGATTACGATTTCTTAATACATATTGTATTAATTTTTACAGTAACCACGTTTTCAACTTTACATTTACCTTAATTAGTTATAAAACTGAATATAACGTTGAAATATTTTATCAATTTAATAATATACTTTTTATAGAATAAGAAATTTTTGGGAAGTAGCAAAACTGGTATGTATTTGTGTAGCATGGGAAATATTTTATGCTATAAAGCTATTTATGGAGATTTGAATAATAATAATAATTACACATGCGTGTCTTTGCGAAAATAAACGTATATCAGTTTTATCTATGCAGGTAAAAAGTCCCATGTTAGTCACAGAGAGTCATTTGACCAGTAACAAAATTATGATTTTAACATAAGAGATAATAGGAAGTGCGAAAAAATATTAATTGATTACTAGAAACTAAATTTAACTTAAATAATCGTTAAAGGATTTAAAACGTTTAATGCATGCATCATGTATGAATGCATTAAACGAATCAAGATATTAATTTTTAATTTTCGTATCTTCACCTTAGTGATATTTTGGAACGAACAACTGAGATCAAGTATCATTTATAAACGGCATCAGAATAGTTAGGAAAAACAGTCAAAGGATAACTTACGTGATTAAAAATTATTCAGCTTTTCTGATTCTTTAAATTGAGACCAATTTCGACAAGATAACTAGTTGGATTTCTTAGTAATGGATATAAACTCGATTGCAAATAAATCACCAATTTTGGTACACACAGAATACGAAGCACGCTAAATCTATTATCTATAAAGTCTTTAAAGGAATTATTTACATGCTTCAGCATAATTTGTAAAATAGGGACATGTATTCTACCGTTACTTAAAGCATATGATTTAATATCATAATTAATATCTTATAAGTACTGTGAGGAAAAATGTGTAACTTAAAATTAAAGTATCCCTGCGTCATAAAACTGGTGACAAGACAAGGCTATAAGCAAAATAATATTAATGAGGAAATGGTAGCCGTGCAAGGAAATGTTACACCATCGTACTACCTAATAAAATTAGAGTTTAAACAATTTCAGTGGTGAAGTGAATTCATTCAACACTGTCCTAGAGGTGGTAAGCCCGAAGCTGATTCAGTTCACTACATAGGTAGTTTCGCGCGTCATGCGCGTGTGGACTTCTGTCCTAGAGGTGACCTCACAGTGGAAAGTAATGGGCTTTGAAACGTTGCAACCCCGCGTACCTTGACATAAAACGCTGACACAAGCAATTCTATCAAGAACACTGGAGATCAGCTGAAAAAGGACAGGAGACCCTCATGGACATACGATAAAACTGGGTACTTACGGCATCGATCGTTGTCGCTATGCCTCTGAACTTGACCATGGCATATCCCCCACCGGTAAGCGGAAAACATAATACGCTGAAGCTTGAAATAACCCATTCAGGGCAATCGACAAGGTCGATCTTTTGTAAGCCGGCACATGCCACAAATCTTGCTGAAGGATACAGGGGCTGAAGGCGGTCATTCTGGTGGGTGCTAGGTGTAGAATTGGTGTAATACTCGTCAACCAGACCACTGCTTAGCACCCATAGCGGTATTCGGAAGCGCCAGTCGCTCGAGTTGTAAAACTTGCTAGAAGTTGTAGAGGGGACAAGGTGTCCTGCGATAGAGCAATTTTAGGCGCTAAATCACTGCTCAGACTGGGGGTAGGCTGAAAATCTGATGCCAGATAGGGGACTTAGACGTCCCTTCTGACCCTATCGGGGACTCCATAGCCTACCTCGTTTGAGGTGACGATCACTGGACAAGCTCTACGCAGATATGAGTACCTCGATGTCGACTTTAAGCCCTCGTCATGTTTCCACGCTCGGTGCCGGCTTTGGTATTGAACTCAAGGCGCATTGGTTTTAGCAGCCGCAATTTTTCGGAGCTAGTAGGAAACACCTATCCCAGCAGTGGAATGCCAAATATAGCAATAACTGACAAAAATGGCCTAAATGTTGCAACCATGGTCTACATGGATCATCCTTTGATGTCAGCTGTTTATGTTACAATTGACATATCAGGAACCAAAATGATAACCATCCTCCAAGATAATTTGACCATGAATAAAGTGTCAGCCTTGCATTTCTGGCATCTGATTAATATCTGCGTAGGCTTGAAATTTCGCAAATCAAATGGAACTTTAGACAATGATTTTAACTCTTTGGCGTTCATTTTTAGGCGGACAATGCCTAGGTGTATCATTAGAACTTTAAAGCGACATTGAAAGCCAAGCATCCAAAAAAAGGCATGAATTAAACTGCCTTCTAGAAAATCTACAAAGCTGTGCTTTAGAGCGTAAGGTGTATTTTTCTTGTATTCCAAAAAAGACCATGATAAATGCAAACACATATTTCAACGCTCTAAAACATTTTCATGAAGCAATTGACCAGAAAAGGCCCAATACGCGATCGCGTATAAAGCAGGAGAAGTGGTGAAAATGCGTTAATGTAAAGAGCCTCATCTTTAAATAAAAAGAAGTATATGTGAGATACAGTGGGAATCTTTATTAGGAATTGAAGTACATTCAATGCCATCATATTTTAAAGATAACATCATTCAAATGACATTCGAGACTCCCTTTATAGGAGTCAATCCGACAGACCCAATTTTCGATAACTTTTAGGCACAAATACAACTGGATTTTGTCAATGGGTCGAATATCATCGTTCTTCAGGTCATTAGTTATTGCTAGCTTATTGAAGTAGACCAAACATTTGACATATCTCCACAGAAAATCGTTAAAGGCGTAAAATCCCACAATATTGGTCATTAATTGATGTGACATCTTCTCAAAGTAGCATGACCTAAAAACTTTTCCGTCAATAACTACATTATATCACGAGTGGTTCATAGCGCCATCTTGTTAGAACTATGTGTTGTTTATTTCGATAACATCCAATTCCGGTCAAAACAAATTGGTTATCATCTCTCGATAACTTTCGCCGTTGACAGTCACCGTCCTTATTCTCGTGTCCAGGAAGAAGTACGGCCCAACCAAAATCTACACCAAACAGCGAGTTTTTCTTAATGCAAAGAAAGTTCCTGTAACTGTTGGTATCGCCCAGATATGACAATTTTGCTTTTTTATGATGCAATTATTCCAGGCGCTGAAGATGATTTTTTCGCCAAAATTAGAATCCGTCACCAGCTTCTCATCCAGTCAGCGAAAACTCGGCGGGTGTTGTGGTCTCATGGGTGTAGTTCTTGAGTCAAATTATATGCTGTGTATATAAGGATCCAAGGGTTCCCCCATAATTTGTAAAGTTGAAGTCGCGGAAATATCAATTTCTAGTCAACGACAAAAACTTAGAGATTCGGTCATCACATACATATTCTGTAAAGTTGTGGCGACGCACAAGCACTGCTCGATAAGCAATTGAATGATTTTCCCTAAATTTTGTGATTATTTACTGAATTACCATCTAGGAGGATCGGTCATGTCGACCATAAATTCCGCGCAGTTCTTGGAAGGTTTAGCGTACAGAGGACGAATTGTAATAATAACTTTTCACAATTATATACTTTTTCGTGATTAAATTGAAGCTATTCAGAACACAAACGTCGTAGATTGACAGTAGTGACAACCTCAACATATCCACAATCATCTGTTAAAATTAAGGCGTACCAATTGAAAGACAATAATTGACAGTTTCTCTGAAAAATAAAATTATCAATAAGGACAAGTCCTTTGTGCTAAGGTTTCTCGATTTCTTTTCTAGTGCGCATCGTAAAATGTCGACATTTGTGGAAAATGGATTCCGGGCATCGATTTAGCATTTCATGTTATCATGTTATCACAGAAATAAATTATGTTTTTTTAAGAAGTTGCTTATGTGGTAAGTCGATTAAACTAAATTTTTAAATAAAAACATTAATTTGCAATAAATCTGTAATTTCGACAGATAGGCCTAGTAAACCGTATATTGTTGAATTTTTCCTAAAGTGATCTATCAACATCCATAAAAATATACAAGGTGTTCCATTTCAAAATAAAAAATTAGCCATACTTGTTGCTTACCCCGTATAACTACGTGAACGAAAGTTCTTCCTCTAGATTTAGAATTTTTTACTTTATCGACCAGAAAATATTCGTAAACCGTTTTTGAGTTATTTGCAATATTCCAGACTTTCTTGTCACCCGGTAGAAGTTAGTGACCCTGCAAGTTTACAGTATAATTATCGGGACTGGTGTTTATTACCCACGAATGTAAGAGCCTTTTCACACGGAGCCACCGGTGGTCGACACGCGTTGTGACCACCGGTGTCGCGGCTTTTCACGCATAGCCACCGGTGTTCGACACGCGTGTTCAACACATTGGCTTGCGATTATGCTTATAATAGTGAAAATGAACATTGAAGATGCAATATTGATTGTGGCGAGAATATTATTAGTACAGCAACGACGAACGGGAAGAGGAATTGTAAAAGAGAATAAATATTAGGTGCATCCACTTTTTGTTGAGAAATGTACAGATTTATTTGGTAATCTAATTGAAGATTTGCGAAAAAGTGACAACATTTTTTCGAAATTTTCGCATGTTTATAAAAACTTACGACGAACTTTTGAGAATACTGCAAGGAAGACTCCGAGGGACAAATACCACACGACGACTGCATATAATATTCGAGCATTTACGCAATAATCGCACAATGTCCGACACAAAAAGTGGCTCGTGTGAACATAACGATTGAAGGTAATGCCTCGCTACAAAGAAATCGGTGTCTAGTGGTTCAGTTTGTGGCGAGGGCCGGACACTATATAGCATTCGCAGCGCCGTTGATCACCGCGTCGCGTGTAAAGTGACTCGTATGTAAGCGTTCATTAAAAGCAATGCTTTACTAAAATCCGACACAGGTGGTCGCAACGTGTGTCGACCACTGGTGTGAAAAGGCTCTAAATCTCTATATCTTGAGTTAAACTTGAACATTTTTTTACTTTTAGCGCCTCTTCAAATATTACCTGGAGTAGTTTGGAAATAGGTACCTCGCCAAGAAGTGATATTTTAATGAATTCTCATCCGCAAAGGCCCCAAAACTATATTTCCGATAGCTATGGCAGGTAATGGTGATATTTAATATTACTGTGTACGAGATACGATAAATATAAAATCGGTCTGGCTTCAAAAATATCTTTCCTGTTAATAAGCATATTTTGAGCTGCGTCACCTTTAAAATAGTATTCTATATTAATAAAACGAATCCAGCGTATCTGCTGCACTGCAAATTACTCCACAAATTTGTCTGCGATTCAGATTCAATCATGCAAAAGGCTCAATTTTTTAAGAATAAATAGAAGTTACATGAAACTAAATCTGATGAATTAGAAGAGTATTGAACTAGAGGTATGGCGTTGGAGGGCAAAAAGTAAGCAGTCTAATCGATGACCAATGTCATCCTAGCGAAGTGGGTTCTGAGCATACCACAATTTTGGGTTTATTTAACCAACGCTCTTTTTCGAGCTCCGGAATGTGTGTTAGTCCAGGGATACTCTAGCTTCCCACCGTCCTCAAATCTACCTCGACTTACTTATTTTAAAACGTGGAAAGCACTCTTAGCATTGAGTTCAACTCATGGTCTTATTATCACACACGAAACATTATAAGAGTTTCAGATGCTTTTTTTCATAGTTTTAAACAAAATTTGACGAGAGCGCGCTGCGCGCGTTTTACATCCACCTTGGTAACCGTCGAGTTCAAAATAAGTATTAACAATACTACTTGCAAAACAGATATCGATGCATATAAGCACAAAGCTCTTGGAAAATAGTCATGGGAATGACTACCGGAAGCTCAACCTCAGTTTGGTTTTATATTAATTATACAATGTATGTATCTTTCATGATTTAATGCACAGTTTCAAAAACATCTCGCTACTTTAAATATTGGGAGATCCAAGATTACTAGTATATTGAAGGTCGAAAACTGTAAATGTTTCGCCAATTGTTTTCTTGTAAGGAATTTCACATAATGTTTATGTGTTTGTTATGTAAAGTTCCGTTAATTGTAACCTAATGACGTTACATGTATTTGTTTATTTATTAGTAATTCAATTCTTTTGAGTCTATTTAGCTTAATAGGGGAATTTCAATTGAATATATTGGTCTATTTGGTTACTGTGATTTTATAAACGTGACAATAGCTCTTTTGAAACAAATGTGACGAACGCCGCGTTTAGTTTACAAATTCTAACTAGTAGGTGGCGTTTTGGAAGGTCACGTACGTGGCAACGAATCTGTTTGTCTCGCTTTGAATTTCGAAAGAGGAACATGCTGCTTTTGTGGGTAAAGAATTTAATTGTTATTCTAAACTGCTAAAGGTAAAATTAATTGCATCAAATGAAAATATATACGTTACATTTTAATAAATAATATAGCGAGTGTGGTGTATTTGTTATGATTTGTTACAAATAATAATGATAGATTGTAATAAATAGAAAGAAAGTATGTTTTTCTTATTGGGTTAAGCTCAATTTCTAGATTGATCTAATGAATATTTTTTTTTAGATACCACCAGTATGTGATATTTTTTCTAATTGTGGATAGTAACATGTCCATGAAATAATAAACAGCTAAAGTAAGGAAGTTGGTCAGGCTTTAGCATCTAAGAAGGCGGAAGTTCATAAATACAGAGGATATGGTACTGTTTATCTTACTTAAAATTGTCCATCAACAAGGTGCTGTTACGGTAAAGTTGGATAAATAAGAGCATACAGCCTTTACTATAAGTATCACGCTTCGCAGCAAAAATAAGAGAAAAATGTTCGGCCGGCTCTAGTGCCGCGGACGCTAGAGTGTGGGGAATAGTTACTTATAAAAACAAGATGATGGGCGAGATAACCATCGAACACAATATCGTGGTTGGCAGGTGCAAATTTCGCTCCCAGTGTCGCTGGAGGAAATCCTGGACTCAGTGCTGATGAGCGCCGGGTGGTCCCGAAACTGGTACGAACTCGCACAGGCAACAACCTGAAATATCTAGAGAAAGAAAAGAAATTGGACACCACACACTTGTAATCGAAAAACACTAGTGTCAATCTCGACGCACAAGAGTGAAAACGTCGTAGATTAAATCGGCGATAAAAGTTGGACTTAAAATTACTCGTAGATCTACTGCTTCACACATTTAAGGTTATGCAGAAAAGCATTGGCAAAAATATTTATACATAAGCTGAAAGAAAAATTAATTACGGTACAACAGTACATAAATGAAAAGAAAAATCTAAGTAAGGATAAGATCAGTTTATTTTCGTTCCGGAAAGCAACAGTGAACATCTATCAAACGTATTGTTTATAAAAATCTTTTAATTGAACATAACAGTAAAAATTCAACGAAATTTTGAGGACTTCCTGCATAAGTAAAATGACTAGTAAAGTATACAATTAACAGAAAATGTTGATAACCTCAAGCTAAATTAACACATGTGTACTGCAAAGTTATAGTATCGAGCCTCGTTATCGCGCACATGTTCAAACGACCAAAGCAAAACTTAAAATATAGAATTGAAAAAGGATAAAAATTAGGTGTTCGTGAACTTGATTATACTAATTTAAATTAAACTTAAAACATATATTTGAGATCAAAGAATCTAAAAAAAAAGGAACTAGCAATTACATTAATTAAATTGATGGTAGGGCGTCACTGCAGTGAAGAACGGCTTTGATTTTAAATAAAACATAAATAAATGTTTCAAATTCGTACGCAATTAATTAAATTTAATCTATCCAAGAACGGCTTTACATAAATCATAACATATAAAAATATATTCAAAGCAGTAAGTGAAAGTGTTAAAGTAAGTTAATGTTAAGGGGGTTGTGCAACTATACGCGCGACTCGATGCCGCGCTCGGACTATGAATTCAGCGTCGAGCGCAAATAACTAATCGTTGCATTTAAGGACGGATTTCACTATTATAAAACAATTATTAATTTCTGTTTCAAAATTATTAGC
>JAHWXV010793658.1:0-10534 GCA_024586415.1 Phrixothrix hirtus
TCGCCCTCTATCTTCGAAACAAATGGGCTTTTCAAAATTCATCAAAGGACAAAATATTCTTAAAATAGTCCAGGGAATAACTTCTTGAATTTTTGCCGTATGTTTAATTAACACCCTGTGTATTTCTTGTATATATATATATACCTCTGGAATTTATGATAAACTGATTATTGGTATTGTTTGTTCCTTGTTCAGTTTATTATACCAAATGAAATGAAGTAGCTCAATTGAGGTACCCCTGATCTTTGCAAACTCGTACACGTCCACTTGCTTGTCGGGCAAAATAATGTCAGGAACTTTGGCGATAGTTTTTAGCGAAACAGCTGTTCTATAACGCCCAGAATGTGTGCATCTTGGATGCTTGTTCTTCCACGCTTGAATTTGATTACCCAGGGTTACACGATTTCATAGGAATAATATCAGTCACACCAAATCGTTTCATTTCCTTCCAAAAAAAAGGATCACATCTCAAATTACAATTTATCTGCTTTGCACTCTTTCTCAAAACGTAGATGTTCAAATAACTATCAAATAAAGATTTAAAAGTTAACATGATTATTATTAGGAAGGAATCTATTTAACCACACATAAAATCGCTACTCGTGTCGTCTATGAATACATAAACCGGTTACTCTTCAAATCGACCTCGTATTAACAGTTCCTTGTGGTTGTGAATTGAAGCCTTATAACGAAACATTTATGAAGTGTGTGCGGAAAACCAGCTACTTAATATTAAATATAAAGTATATTCGGGTAATATGGCCCAGCCGAAAATAAAGCCCACTTTAAATATTTTGATGCTGCTATGCAAGCTGTTGACTGTATAACTAACAATAAGTAAGAAAGATAGTAGCGATAGTTTATAAATGCAAGCCGAGAATTTCTGCAATATTTTATTGTTTACTGTCATTTACGTTTCGACTAGAACTAATTATTATTTTAAGTGTCTATATTGAAACAAATATTCGTGTACAAACAGTGTAAGTACTTTTGAAGTAATATTGGTAGTGCTTTAGAGGAGTACATCTTAACCAAAATTTCTTTAAAAAATTATTTCGCAAAACATTAAATAACCTTAAATAGTGAAATTTGCTCTGACGGAGATGAGATCCACAGGTGGGATCCATTCCTGCCCTGGGCTGTATTTCTGACTTTTGCATAATATAAATTAAGTATTTTACTTTCAGTATAAAATGAGGAAAGCTTGTAGAAAAATAAGAGCAAATTGAACAGAAGAAATAATGTCTGAAGTCCTTGATTTATTAAAAAATGGAAAAAAATCAAAGATATGTTGAAAAACAGTGTGGCAATCCTAGAACTGCACTTAGAAACTAGTTAAAGAGCGGCTACAAATATAAAGAAAAACCATTCTCTCGAATGAGTAAGAAACAGAATTGAAAACTAGAATTTTACGACTTTCCCAGCTCGGAATATCATAATCATCTAAATCGGTTCGAAGAAGTGTTTTTACATTCCACGTAAATTTAATAATGGCAGAAAAATGGCAGGTTTTGCATGGTAGAAACCCTTTCTAGGAAGTCATCCCAAAATCTCGAAAGGTAAAGCTCAATCAATGAATTCGGCAAGGGCAAAAAAGCTTAATCCGGCAATCATAAAGAATCATTTTATTAAACTTAAAACTGTAATAAACGAACTCAATATTCGAAATGCTCCTGAGAGAATTTATAATATAAATGAGAAAGTTTGTGGATTAACTTTATAGCCTAGTCAGACAGTCCTTGCAGGAAAAGGGACTCGTCGAGTTCATTTCATAGGCAATGAACATACCTAAAATGCAGTAATAGTTGCATATGTTAATGGGCTAGGACACGCTATTCCACCCATAGCACTGTGTAAAGGCTTGAAATTTTGTGAAGTTTACAAAGACAACTTACCTCCTGGGTCATATGTTGAAATGGCCGAAAAAGGGAGAATAACAATAGAACTGTTTGTAAAGTGAGTGCAACGTTTCGCAAAATTCTAAATTAAAGGAAAGGTATTGTTAATTTTAAATGATGCATCATGCCGCTTAGACAATAAGTTGTTGAAATAGCGGAAAAATATGATATCTATCTGTACTATTTACCTTCAAATGCGACGCACGAACTTCAGCCACTCGATAAAGATCTTTCTAAAATCATCGGGATGTTGAATTATTACGATACTAGGAAGAATACTCAGCCGTTAATAGGTGTTTAAAGAGAGATTTGGTTTAGTTTTTGCAAAGGTATGGCAACAGTGCATGACGATTTCAAACATACAAACTGGACTTTGTTCCACTAGAATTTATCCATTAGGCCAGGTATTATTCGTGAAACAGCTTTTAACCATTCGACGAGCTTACTTACAAAAATAATTTCAACCCAATTGATGACAATGAATCAGATTGTTCGGACAATATTCTTCTTAGTGTTATTAAAGAGCGAATGGTTACCACTTCCACAGCAACTGGATCCAAACAATTTCTCCAAAATGTTGTTGTGCAAAAGATGATAATAATCCATAGATAAAAATTTTATACATTATAATTCTGAGATCCCCTGATAAAAAACAAACTCCCAATAAAGAACAATTTTAGTCGCTATTAAAAACTTCCGATTTTTCAACAAAACAACCGTTAATTCCGCGAAGAAAAGCATTGAATTATAAGGCACAGTTATTAAAAAATATATCCTCGCAACCGGAAAGTCTTCTGTGGTGAACAATTTGTCCAATTTAAAAGAAGATCAAAGTAGAAAGCGTTGAAATTTTGATGACAATTGGATATGCCCTATTTGACGAGAAGATGAGGTATTAGACAGGTTGCAATAAGTGGGTGCACGAAGAATATGTAGGCCTAACAACTGATGGCTTGGAGGTATTTCATTGCTCAGATTGCTCTCCTTGGGTATTTACGCGGAGGGCTTTATTTTTGCCGGGCCATTTTTGATGGGTCATACTTTAACTGCCTGCAAAAATAACGCCCGTTTTACATTTTTTGTAGCGCTTGTTCATCCTCAATTATCTTTTACTTTATGTTGGTTA
This sequence comes from Phrixothrix hirtus, assembly GCA_024586415.1. Taxonomy (NCBI): domain Eukaryota; kingdom Metazoa; phylum Arthropoda; class Insecta; order Coleoptera; family Phengodidae; genus Phrixothrix; species Phrixothrix hirtus. The sequence goes on from JAHWXV010793658.1 coordinate 3,025, forward strand.
CTTTTCTATATTATTTTGTTGTTTTATGAATTGAAATAAAGTTACTTTGATTCAAAGCTCTTTGTTTTATTGTCACACTAAGTGAACATAGGTATTACCCGAATGTACCTTACGAAAGAATGACGAATTTAAATTTCTCCTGAACTTCAAAAAAAATAAACACCTATTGATTTGAAGAAGGTATAGCAAAGTTATGCAGTGAAAGGATAGAAAATTCTCAGCTGTTATTAGAACCCAAAACATTTTGAAAATTCTTTTTACTACTACTTTGGTATCGACAATTCCCAAAAATGTATCGTTTAAAGCCAGTAACAGTACGCAAAGCTTAAGTAGCCTTAGGTACTAATAAAATATACTAATGAGGGTTATAAAAATTCCATCCAACTCACCCGAGTTGGGTAGTACTTTTAGTAGTTGTGGTTACTAACAAAATACTGACAATTCGCTATTACGATTTAGTAAATCGCCCTAATGTCGCACAAATGAAAATGAGTAAAACATACAGATTTAGTAACTTCTATCAAGATATTTAATACTAATGGTAATATAACCTGTAATATAAATTTAAATACCTATATTCAAATGTAGTACACAAGTATGTATTCAATTATGCTCAAAGTAATTTCAAACATTTAATTTGATTCTAAATAGCTTACAATAATGGAATGTTTACGGGGCAAGCTTCATTAACATTAAGAAATTCAAGTGACTTCCTACGGAATTCTTGTACAAATAAAAGAGTTTTATGTTAAAGTTTCAAAACTATTTGTTTCATCTGTATACCAAAATTAGATATTTTTTGGTTTTATTTTCATTTACATCAGACTTAAATTAAATAAGGAAACTAACAAAATTTATACATGGCATGGATAACAAGATAATTTAAAAAGATTTAGATAATTTACCTTAAACTTAATTTAACAACGTCCATTCGGCCTGAAAAAGCCAATAATCAAAGTGAATTCCATTTTTTAGTAAAACTCAACAAAACAGGTAGGTAGTGGAAGATATGTAACTAAATTCTTTTACTAGGTAACTTTTATTTATTTCGTCCCTAGCTAGGTGTTTGAACATGGATGGACTATTAATATTAATTTCAGAATTCCTTTGAAAATGTTTTCAAAAATAAAATTGTAATTCAGATAATATAAATAAATCAGACATATGTAGGTATGTTCGTTTCACACAAATTTTAATTTTGCAAATTCAAAAATATAAAAATTATTCAAAATTTTTATAAAAAAAAATGTTTCCTTTGTGAAACTTTAATATTGCTGACGTTACACAGGGATGTCAAAATTAGTAGTGGCTGATACATTTATATGGAGCGTAAACATAAAGGCATATGAATGTGCTCATGATTTTCAAATGATGTCGCGTATTCGTACATACTACGTTCTATATAAATGTACCACTACTAGAAAATGTAATGAATAATTTAGCATACAACAATCCTCTATGGTCAGTTTGGAAAATAAATAAATCCAAATATAAGAATTTACAATAAAATCGAAGCACAAAAGAGCTAACTGAGATTTTAATTTCGTCTACTAAAAAACCAAAAATAAATGTTAGTCTGTATCGCTATTAACATATTTAAAATAACAAACTGTAAATATTAATACTCTTTGCTAGTCAAACAAAACGCTATGGGGGACTGTGAAAACTTCCATGTAGAACATCATCAAGAGTAAAAACTAAGTGAGAGAGACTTGTTTATAGCAAAGCTTAGAACAGTAATTAATAAAACGCAGAAAGAAATACAAGAAGGAACCTAAAAAAAATCGGAATCGCATTTTTGCGCGCGACCTCTGTGTTCTTCGAGTTTCACACACTAAGCTGGTCTGCTTGAATCGATTGCCCAATGAAAGTTGCCATGACTGCTTGTGTTTGCCAGTACTAATTATTTTCGTGCATCCTTTCAAACTCCCTCTACGACTTTATGATGTCCGATCACAGAAACCAAAGAGGTACTTGCAATTTAGTTTCCTATCGAATAAGACTGCAGACGAATCGTTATCAACGCCTCAAGCAGCTTTTAAGGAGGAATCATTAAGCAACATAAAGGTTTTCGTTTAGTTTTTGGAATTTAAATGTTAAGAGCAGTCTTTACCAGATTGTAATAATGAACATGTGCAAACAATTCGTCAATTGGTCAATCAAAATCGTCAAATGACCATTGATAAATTAGCTGATAACATTAATGAAGGTGGAGTTGAAGCCAGCAGATTTTAACTCAGATGGAGCGCAATGTTTCCTAACGGAAAATCGAAAACACGATCGAGTAAACCTTTGCAATGGCTTCAAAAGTATGTTACAAAGTGACCTGGACCTTTTTCCAGAACCATCACTGGCGCTAAAACGCTAAAAATGAATAAGCTTCAAGTCGGTGAAAAACTTCAAACTCCCCAGGAATAAAAAAGGCACAAAAAATGAGGTCAAATGTGAAGATAATACTGATTTATTTAAGAGAGCATCCATAAATAATTTCTTCTCCTTGAATAGAAGTTCAATCAGGTGTTTTATTTGCAACTTTGAAATACTTCCGTGAGAACGTGATACAAAAACGTCCAGATTCGTGATTTATTCATCATGAACCTCGGCTGAACACAGATTATATCTTCTCAAAGAATGATTCTCGTTCCCCACCTTCCTCGTTGACCGCACCTGGCACCTGCGACTTTTTGTTCTTTCACATCAAACGCACTCTGAAAAGAAATTGTTTCGGTTATACAGAAGAAATGAAAATTAATTCGCACAAAGTGTTGTTGAACATCGAACTTGAGAAATTCCAGAAATGTTTTACTCGATAGGAATAACATTGGTGTAAAAAACCTCCAATGAAGAGGGAAAGTGAAGTGAATTTCATCCTATCTTCAAGAAAGTTTATTTCAAAACATCAATTCTGATTTCTTTTGAGTATCTCATGTACATGCGCATGTTAGTTATCTAAGCTATGTTTATATATAGGACTTGTATGCGTATCTATAGGATAAACAGTAAAACATCACAAAATCATTAAATACTATAAATTATTGAAAGTTGAAGTAGCATTTGTCGCCATACTTCTAAATGCAGAAGAAATAAGGAACCCTAATTTTTTCATCAATTCCTGCACTCTCAACCCTTTCCCTCCTCCAAAGATTTTCATTAAATCTAAACAAATAAATTAACATTTTCGCAACTCAAGCAGGAATCTGATAGACTAGAAAAAAATAAAGTGGTAATACTCAGAAAAATTTACATCTGCTTACCTTTTTGCTATGCAAAAATCCGCCTAGTTAGATGCCGCCAACTAGGCCCACGGTTAAGTAACCTTGAAGGGAAGTAGATGCGCCCAACTAGCAGCCCCTACTTGGCCAGGACTCCCGTATTCAGAAACGAAATCAATCAGAACGTCATATTTATGCAAATTTGTAGACAAGCAGTCATTCAAAACTTTTCACGGTCATACAATCTAGCTACATGATAAAGTCGGTGGGTTTTCGGCCTGGCTATCTTTGAGTGGTTGAAACTATATCGGTCTTTGGGCAAACGTGGACGGTTAATACCACTCTTTCAAGTAGCTTAATTTTAGCCTTGGTTTACAATCATGTGAACACGTTTTTCACACTATTCAAAATCTAAAATTGCGCGGTGCTTAGATTCTTTCCCAAAAAAGATCTTACAGCGGCGAAAACTAAAAACCGTTTGGATGATGTCTTATAGAAGCACTTCTTCATCACATTTAGCTGTGAAAGGAAGGTTCAAATTATTCAAATCGGAAGAATATATCTGGAAAACGTTTCTCGGCTAAATCGACCGTAAACCAGTGGTCTTTGGAAGCCAAAATGGTCAATATAGGACATTTGAAGTACTACATAGCTTAACTACGCCATTTTCAGAACAACGTCAAAGCTAAAAGACAGAGGAAATCTGTTTGGGGCGATCGTTTGCAGTACCTCAACGCGCTTTGCTCATTTGTTTGTTTGTTTTTGTAGCTGAGGAATCGGGATGCGGAATTTCGTTTGCCCCTCTTGGACTAGAATTGCTATATAGCCATTTCGCCATGCCTACTAGAATTTTTCCGAATCTGGAGGAGTTCCGCCGTCAGTACGGATTTTTAACGTGCCAAACATCGCATTGACACGGGACCTACGATTTTACTTCCTTATCTGAGAAGAAGGCATTTTTAAGTTTTTCTCCGCTGAAAAATTTACTGATCTCGATTGGATTTGAACCCGCCTCTCTTGAGAGTCAAACATGCTCACCACTACACCAGTCGAAGCGGGATAAAACGCGCCTTACTACGTATATTTTCAAAACAAAGACAAATAAATAACCTCAAACGTTGCACAAGAAATATTTTGAATATCGTATTTCGATTAATCATCTTGAAACCAAAAATTAGCAAGTGTAGAAAAAACATTTAAAAGGTAATCGCTCTTTTAGGTGATATTCCCAAACCACTCGCTTTAATCGTTCGAAAATACAGTCGTCCTAACAAGACTTGCGGTAAGATGCTTTTTAAAATGATAGCAAGTGATTATGGATCGTTATACGTTATATAAGACTTTACAGTTGGCATTAGATAGCTGTAATATTACAAAGGTCGCTAGGAAAATGTTTCAATGTGAAGAAACAAAAAATCGATGAAATCGCGCTGTTTACAAAGTGAAGACAAGTTGCAACTTGCACTGCACCTGCCATATCATCACTTGAATATCATTCCTGTATGAACCTGTGCTAGCAAAATGCAATATGTTGTGGTAGACAGAAGCTGAATACTTCCGCACTTTACGTTATAATTTTACTCGAAGGCTAAGTGTGGACGAATACCTGAAAGACTAATCCTATGCTAATACCTGAGGATTCCAAAAGAAAAATTTAGGTCTGCTGCTTTTGACTGATATAGAAAGTTAAGCATTTGTGGAACTTGGTGTTTTATAAAGGATTCCTATTTGTCTAACATTCTATATGACTCATTACACAAACTATAAGAAATTGATTTTGATTCGGCTAAAATTTACCTGACCCCACCAGACGATTCAAAATTTTACAAGACCTAACTGAAACATCTTTAGTTGTAAAATATACAAAAATCTGAAAATGACACCTAAGAATGGGATGTTGATTCTACGTCATTCTAAATATAAAACTGATTTGACATCAACACAGAAAAATTAAATAAAACTTTAACGGAAATTTATTTTAGTAAAGTTATACCAAGAAAATAAGACTGTAGACATTTATATAAATACACGCGTTGTAAATCGAAGAAAACCACTTCCGACAAAGGAACCAATTTCCTGTAACCCATAAAAGTTTACAATTAAAATTGGAAGCATCTATTGGTAACCATGAATGATATTCCAACAAAACAAATTTACAGAAAAGTTGTAAAAGGATTAAAACCCAATATTAGAATTTAAACAGTATTTTAAGGAAATGAGAAGTTAGTGAGAAAAACAATTCAAAATGTGCGTCTCCTGTTGGTAAATTAATGTGCAAGAAAGGCATAGAGGGACAAATTGGGAAGTACGTAATGACTTCTTCGTTGTGATACTAGTGATCAAGTAAGGTTCAAGCAGCTTACAAGTTAGCATGTGAGTACAAAAACCAAGTTAGGTTCGAAGGTATTATACAAAGAATCTTCACAATAAGTGGTCTAGAGATGAGCTCCTCCTAAAGAACAAATTACTCCGGAGGTACTAAAGGAATGCCGTCTTTCCAGTGAAGTCTGGAATTATGACAAGTTAATGCTGCTGGGAAGCTATCAATCAAAATCTAACAACCAATCGACGATAGACGAATTTGTAATTCGCGTATAAATATAAATATGAGGGCTATTTCTTTACAAGTTCCGTTGAGCTAACAGAAATACATGAGAGTATTCAGAAACGTTTTAATATATACGACAGTTACTCATACATCTAAATTGTTTCTTAACGCAGTTGCCACCAATTTTAAGGCATTTGTCGTGACCAGGAACCATTGTTTCTATACCATCCTTGTACCATGTTGCCGTTTGGCATTTTAACCAATCTTGCAGACTGGATTTCAGCTTATCGTTAGTGTTGAACCGCTTCTTTCCCAACCATCCTGATGGACAAATAGAAATCGCTTAATACTAAATCCGGGCTCCAGGGCGACTGGCCGAATATTTCCCATCCCAAATTTTTGAGAAATTCCTTTGTTTATTCTGTGATATGAGGCTATGTATTGTCATAAAGAAGGATAATGCCTCTCCTTTTGCTTTGTATTGCTCTCCGTAGATATTTCAGAGTTTCTCAGTACGTCACTGCAATAATTGTGGTTCTAGACTTAATGAACTCCACTAGCAAACTTCCCTTACAGTCCTAAAACACCATAACCATAAGCCTTCTATTGGACAAGGTTTGTTTGAATTTCTTCGGTTTATTGATGCATCTTCTGTTTCGATTGTTCTTTTGTTTCGGTATTCACACAGTTAACCCACGTTTCATTTCTTGTTGCGATCTTACTCAAAAGGATTTTCCTCCACACTGTAACACTGCAAAAACGTTAGGGTAGATCTCATTCGCTGTTGTTTGGGAACGTCTAAAAATGTTTCGGGACCACCATGTACAAAATTTATGTTAACCGAATTTTACTGCAATAATATCATAGAGAGCTGACCGAGAAGTTTCAGGAAAATCAATTGTTTAAATTTTTTGAAAGCCACTGTAATAGCAGAGAGCTAAACGTGTTATTTTAAGTGAATAAACTATAAACACATGAAGCAGCTATTACGTTATTCTAAAACAAACTGTAAATAAATTAAGGATATTAATTTCATTTATAGGTTCACCTTCATTTATAAACGTATGCAATGCTATATTATCAGAATTTTTGTGTTTAAACACGCGCTTTTGAACAGTAGCGTCCATGTTTTTTGTTACCGAAGTGTAATAATTTTTAATTCTATGTGTGTATTAATGTAATTACATTACATAACATTGGACTAGAACTGTCATATAGTAATTTCGCCATGCCTACTAGGAGTAGTAATGGATAGATTACCAATACAAATGACAGACAATATTATACTTTAGAACGAAGCGTTGCGTTAATCGACCGTGAATTGTGCAAAGATTTCGTATATCTCTTGTAAAAAGGCAAGTACTTCAGTTCACATTGGGTTGATCTTATCTCAAATTGTAAGCTGGGAGATATTAAGGAAACTATTTTTTGATTCTAAAATGTAATAGGAGTAGACAAAACAAATGCAGTTCAAGTACTTTGATTTTGTGTTTACAGAACCTTCATCTAGTGTAGTTTAAAATCGTACAAGCAATAATAAAAGAATGTCTTACAACAGTGAAAAGTCATTTACAATTTTTTACGAATTTTAAAATTTAAAATGATTCAAAAGGTAAATTATTAAAATGAAGGTAATTATAAAAATTTAGATATGGTCATTAGTAGGGGGCGGAATATATGCAAAGTGCATATATATGCATTTTTTGCATATTTTGTAAATTTTATAATGAAATGCATATTTTTCACAAAT
>JAHWXV010793700.1:0-12930 GCA_024586415.1 Phrixothrix hirtus
TAGAAACATTCAAAACGCAATTTTAAATAGTTATATACAGGGCGTACTAAATGTACTTACTAAAATTAATATAAAATAAGTTAAAGACAAAGGTGAGACCGTGACACATTTTAGCACTTAATAAGTAAACCATTCAACATTCACTGATAACCAAAATGACGCTCATATCAGTTGTTTCTCAATGTATGTTTTATAGAAAAATGTCGTTTTTTTCCCAAAGTTGAAAGCAAAAGTGGATGTGATACATTTTTGAAATCAAAAGAGACATTACTACAAGAATCAGTCAAAAAACTATAACGAGTTATTTAAAGAAAGATAGTTGGCTATCATCACTCTAAGAAAGCAGGACTTACGCTGATTTTCTTAATGCCGGCATATAGTAATTTTTGAGTTATTTGATGTGGATTTTGTTTCATTAAAATCGGATAATAAATATCGAAGCTATAGCATTGTCCACTGTTTATGAAACAGCCTGTATATAATAATTTGATGTAGGTTTAGGTATTTAGCGTTTGTTCGTATTATTAGTGGTAGCAACGGAGTGTGTAAAATCATCGTAACGGACGTGTTTACACATCGTCGACAGCAAAGATAAATTCAAAGATAAATCATGGTCGGCAGTGTGCAAACCAATTTGCTTGAAGGTAGTCGTAGGAAAAACGTATTTTTTCAAGAAATTTATTTTTTGAGGAACTTCGATTTGATGAATAATTGTTACCGATTCCTTTCCTAGATTAATAAAAATTAATAAATTAATAATATGCAAAAAGCAAGCTCATTTGTAACCTTAAATAAAGTTCTTATACATAATTAGAATTGTTGTTCCCTGATAAAATCTAGCTGAAAACAAGTTGTGCATGTAACATATTTTAAAAGTTCATGTGATAATTTTTACAAGTTCGTTGCTACAATAGTTCTAAATTAATTACATAAATAACTAATATGTAACAGAACCAAATTATAATATAAATGCTTCCAATAATATCGGAATTAGTAAAGAAATACATAAATAACCTAAGCACCGATGAAATAATTATTGAAATGCGTCAATGTATTACGGAAATACGGAAATGGAAAGTAATTTCTCGGCAATTGATAAAAATACGGAAATTTATTGCAGAAATGCGGCAATACATTGTGAAAATACGGAAATGGAAGGTAATTGAATTGCTCGGCAATTGAAAGAAATGCGGCAATAAAAGCATAGCATTGCTGAAACTGGCAATGGTGTACAAAATTTATATAGTGGTTACCCCCTTGGTTTGTATCTATCTAAATATGTAACCTCAATATTTTGATTAAAATCGAATAACCGAAAGTGACACTTTATTCTGGTAACTTTTTGGTTTTCCACATTTTCTCTAAATCGGCTATAACGGTTTTTTTAAACTTATTATATTTCTTAGCTACTTAATTTCGTTTAATACGAATTAGCGGTTTCTCTAATAGATTTTCAAAAATTAAGTAACAGGAAGTACTTAAGTATAAATTGTAAACAATAACCGGAAATGACACTTTATTCTTGAGACTTTTAAAATATCTGCGATTTTTTCCAAAACGGCTATAACAATTTTTTTAAAACGCGCTACGCTTCTTGTGTCTTTATCATTCTGTGACGTGAACTTTTTGTTTTCTCTGAAAAAATGCGTTTAACTAGGCCAATAATTTGGATGGGTGACCGTTGCAATTATCGGTCCCAAAATAAACATGAATAATATTTTAATTATTTGTGGAAATTATTTGTATATCTATAATAGGTAACAGAAAATCGTGTGTTATAACACACTATATTTTTGAAAATATTAACGAATATTTTTCAATGTGTATTTTTGAACAGTTTTGGGTAAAATGCAAAATTTGTGCATGTAACCAACAGTGTTGATCTGTATTGATTTATATGTACACGTATGTATATAAATGTGGACTATTCCTAGTGAATGTATTCATGTACTAGTCAATGCATATATTTACTATTACTTTAGGAAAAGGATTGAACTGCTCAAAACTATAAATGTACTATAATTGTTACTGTTAATGAGTAAAATCCGCTCTTCTGTGAAATAACTGTTTTAATTAATGCAGAAATTAAAAAAAATCCCTTAGTCAATGATTAGGTTATTATTTATTATAGTTACTACTATCTATTAGTATGCTTTAATTTAACCTGATCTGATGTAAACCTAACCACCTAAGTGCTTGTAACGAAACTAATTAATTATTCTAAAAATGTTTATCTATATTCACTAAAATTACAATTATTTATATACACTTAATCATTTAAAATATTTATTTCACAATCCACTAACAGCAAACATTTATATTCCTATTTATGTATATTTATATTTATATTCATCAGTAATTTACAGCACAAGATTCTAAAAAAAACTAAACTAAGGGAATTCGATCTACTGTTTATATAGAAAAGATAAATGCTAGAATGTAATGGAATAATGTAGAATAAGAAATTAGTCACAATAATAAATTACAATGTTATGCCTCATTGCTGACCTAATTGAATTGACAGGTATCAGTTACCGCAATGAGTCATTTAGGATTACATCATCTATTTTATTCTAAAAGGTGCTGGATGTTTCTAGAAATTTCCATTAGATTTTTATTGTTTCTAATTTTCATTACACTGCCCCCTCCTTAAGACTGTTACGTCCCGTAACATTGACCTTGGACTTTGCACTTGCGACGGTTCTACTTTTGTTGGCGAATGTCGGAATCTACACTGCGATCCATACTTGCAGCCCCATTTCTTAAAAAAATGACAGTTCACAGATTTCGTCATTGGTGGAGTTCAATTTGAATTCCAACTACACACCAGGATCTTGACACCGATGTCTCGAAATACTACCACCGATATGTTACGTAGCACGCGCCAGTTAAGCTGGTCTAGACGGCAACCGAACTGTGAAACAGCTAACTTTGTATTGGCACCGGTACAAATATGATTCTTTAAATCCCATAACGCCTTGCACAAGTGCATAGTTTAACATGGTTTTTGATGGGATAATGCTTTCGTCACAAGGTAGTAAATACTTCGAGTACCTTGGCGGTGACGGCGTAGTAGGTGACATGCTTTTCCAATTTCTGGCTCTTGTTGCAGTATTTCTTCTACGCCGCCATACCTCTTTTTAAACTCAACTACGATGTCACGGGACATTCGGACAGAGAGTACTCCTCTAGTACATCAAACAGATTTCTGTAGTCCTCAGTGGTAACCCCAAATCTAGCTTTGTGGTATCCCGAATAGGTTGTCATGAAGTCGGTAAATGATTTTTCGCTGTTTTTGACTTCTAATTCTTCCAATTCAAAATGGTTCGCCTTTTGTACACAATCTTGCTTTTCAGGTTCTGCGTTCCTTCCAGCGTATGGGGCTAACCGATTCATGTAAACTACTTTGGGCTCTCCTTTGGGCAATTTCATAATTCGGTAGATTACATCGTTGATCCTTTTTATTACTTTATATGGACCTTCCCAAGATCTTTGCAATTTGGGAGATAGACCTCGTCGTCGCTGAGGTTGGTACAACCAGACTAGACCATTGGGTTGAAATCCTACCGTTTTGGAACTTATATCATACTGGACTTTCATTCAATCACTGGCAATCTGTATGTTATTGCGAACTCTCTCATGTATGGAATTTAGTTTCTTTCGTAAGCTTTCGGCATACGCATTTCCAGCGACTTCCTCCTCTCCAGGCTTACTACCAAACTCCAAATCACACGGTAATCTTATTTCACGTTCAAACAACACTCTAGCTGGGATCTCTCCTGCCGTTTTGTGTACGGCTGATCGATACGCCATTAGGAACAGATGCAAGTACCGATCCCAATCTTTTTGATGGTCCGGGCAATTTTTGACAAATATTTTCCCATTGTTCGATTCATGCGTTCTATCATTCCATCTGATTGTGAGTGAAGAGCAGTTATTCTGGTTTTGCCCATTTTTAACAGTTGGCAGAGACTTTGAAACAGGGCTGACTCAAAATTTCTTCCTTGGTTTGAATGCAGTTCCAAGGGAATCCAAAACCGACTAAACAGTTATTTTACCAAGGTCTCGGCCATTGTAACTGCCTTTTGACTAAGCAGAGCGCATGCTTCGGTACATTTACTAAAATAGTCCATTGCAACTAAGAGGTATTTGTTTCCCCCCCTAGGTTTCTGGAAATGGACCAGCTATGTCGATGGCAACTCTTTCAAATGGACTACCCACATTTATATTGCTGATTCGGTGCTTTTCGCCTTCCCAATGGACCATTCCCAGATGTACATATTACACATCTTCGACACAATTCCTTAACATCATCCTTGCAGTTCATCCAGTAAAATCTTTCACGGACCTTTTCCAGAGTTTTCTTTACTCCCATATACACTCCTGATGAACCACCATGCAGCTGTCGTAGAATTTTCGATAATCTGTTTTTCGGAACCACCAACTGGATTCGTCTTTTTCTTCCATCATCACTTTCCAGGGCTCTTTTCAAAAGGCCGTCCTAAACTTAGAAGGAGTCCCATTGGGACCAATATGCTTTAACAATGGGATTAATTGAAGCCACTTCATCCCAACCTGGCCTTCGGCCTTCATTCTCTCATTTTAATAGTACCTTCAAGTCTGGGTCGTTTTCTTGATTTTGTTTGACATTATCTGGATTCCAGTGATCGTTATTTACAGTAGTACGGTTGACAAGAGGATCTTCAACTTTTGACCCCAACCGAGTACAATGCTTGCAATCTTCTGTGCAAGGTCGTCTTGATAAAGCGTCAGAATTTCTATGAATTTTTCCGGAACGATGTTCAACTTAAAAATCATTCTCTTGTAGCCGTTCAAACCATCTCGCTATTTGTCCTTCTAGATTCTTAAGCTGTAGGTGTCTCAACGCTGCGTGATCAGTACTCGATAAGAAATTTCATCAGTAAAGGTATTTGTAAGAGTGTTCAACGGCTTTTTATCATCGCTAGAAATTCTTTGCGCGTAACACAATAGTTCCTTTCAGGTTTAGACAAAACTTTGCTAAAATACCTAATTACTCGTTCTTGTCCGTCTTGGATTTGCGATAACACTGCACCAATGCCAACGTGTCTAGCATCTGTATCTAGAACAGAGTATAGGTGCTGTTATCAATGCTTGTTTAAGTGTTTCAAATGACTCCTGGCTGTTATTGTTCCATAAATATGGCTGGTCTTCTGCGGTAAGTTTTGTAAGTGGTTTTGCGATGTCTGCAAATCGACGTATAAATCGACGATAGTAAGTGCATAACCCCAGGAAGCTTCTTAATTGATGTTTATCTTTAGGTTGTGGCCATTCTCGTACGGATTTATTTTCTCCGGGTCAGCTGCCATGCCTATTTCAGAGACTACATGACCCAAGTATTTCACTTTGTTTTGAAACAAGTTGCACTTTTTCTGACTAAGTTGTAGATGTGCACTTCGTAGTCTTTGAAACACCTCTTCAAGATTTTTCAGGTGTTTGTCGAAGGTCTTTCCAATAACTATGACATCGTCCAAATCTACATGTTTGCCAAGACAATCCTCTCAGGATCAATTCCATTAGCTTTTCAAACGTCGCTGGTGCACTGCACAAGCAAAAGGCATCACAGTGACAGAGACCATGTCTAGAGCCGAAAACCATTTGGAGCCGGAAAGCGTGTCTAAAGTGCCGTCAATTCTGAGTATAGGATAGCTGTCCTTTTTGGTCACATTGTTTAAACGACGGTAATCTACACAGAATCGAGTGTTGCCATTTTTCTTCTTAACCGGTACAACTGGCGATACCCAAGGACTATTAGATGGTTCTATTATCCCTTCGCGGGCCATGTCCTTGATTATCTGTTCAGCTTCGCCTCGTTTGGATAAAGACAGCCGCCTTGGTCGTTGACGTATCGTTTGAGTATCATCGGTATTTATTTTGTGTGTCACAACATTTGTTCTTCCTTTCAAACAGTCGTCTGTGGTAAATATATCGGCATATTGTTGAATCAACTGACTTGCTTTAGCCTTCTGCTCATGGGATAACCTGTTATCCAAGGATTTGAGTGTGACATTGTCACGGTCTCACCTTGACATGTTAGTATTCATTTCTGTTTCGCATATATTTATTTAAGTACGTCCTGTACATATTTGTGTATAATTTCTTTTATGATAAATATGTATAGAATTTTTAATAGTAAATAAATAAAATTCGTTTCTGTGGGTATTTAGATATATTTATCTTAATGGATAATTCCTTTTGTTATATTTGTAGTTAAAAACAACGGTTACTTCTAATTAATTAAAATAATTTAGAGGATTCCTTCGTATAATTTATTTATCCAGTGTGTATCGCTATCTGACGTTAAGGTTTGTAAATATAAAAATTCGTTTTAAAACTCTAAATTCAATAGAATACAAGTTTTTATCTTTCACTTTTTTGTTAAGTTTTTGGGTGTAGATCGCCTTGAACGAACACTTGTTAATTCTCTTTGCTAACGTTTAAACATACAATGCGACGAATTTCTTATTCCTTACTATTATATTTAAAAAAGGCGTTGTTCATAGGCGATACAACGCTTGACTGATGGGATCTTATTCTTCCGCCTTAATTATCACAATGTATTACGCTGGTTTTTGATGGTTGTTATATGCTGAGGTGGTGATGTAACGCTAGCTGTTCATTAATCCCTTTTGGACATATGTAGAGCCGAAGAATGGATCTACTTAGAGTCGTAGAAAATTTTAATTGGTTCATCGCTAATTAATTACTTGAATAATGGTACCGGCATAATTCGTATCGTCGAGTCATGACCTGCCCAACATGTGTTAGTCTTAATAAGCTTCGATAAATTGTTTATATTTAAAATGTAAAATTTACTATAAATTTCACGTAATGTAGACGAAATTGCTTGTTAGCTTCCAAATAAATAGCACTCATTCTGTAAAATAATTGCGTCAACGTTTGATTACTTTTCAAAAATAATACAGTTTTATTTCACCGATAATCAATAGCTTCTCAATCATTGCAAAATATAAGATTACGGTGACAATTTATCTAAAGAATTATTTTTAAATCATTTTTCAATATACGGGTATGCACAATACGTACATGCAATATAAATATATTTCTTTAGAGGAAGAATATTAAGCGCTAATTCTTGTTTTAATTAGTCAATATTCATATCTAGTCTGCAGAAGTACGGACTTATTTTAGATGACTTTTTTGGTATCTTTATTGCGTGCATTGGTTAGCTTGCTCTTGCGAATGTTTGTTCTCTTGTCAATGTTTATAAATTTACTTACTTTTTTTACTGACGCTCTTATTATTTACGTTCACTAAGTAATTACATTTTAACTATCAATATTTTTGTATTGCTTCAACCTATTTTTGGTTAACGAACGTATTGTTCATTAATCTTTTCTTATGTAACTATATTATTTAAATTTAAAGAAAGGTTATATCATACTCATTGGATACGAGATCTCAACATAATACTCTAGGTTAGCTTTGATCTATAAAAAGTATTTCATTAATCTTTTTGCTTGACAAACGTGTCCTTAATCGGGATATAAAATAGCGTTGAAACTATATATAATTTTTTTGTATATAATGATGTTAGGCTAATTGTTACTCGTTATACAAAGGGTTTCAGTAAATATCCATTTATTTGTTTAAATTGATTTGCTTTGATTTTTCAAATCCTTCCTTTTTTTGCTTCAAATGAATTTCGGATTTCTTAGGTCTGCTGCTCCGGATGCTGAACAAATACTGTGAATAATTTTTCTTTAGGTGGACACCTTGTCGTTCAGGTGTTACCTGTTGTTGCTAATGTGAACGACTGGCGCCCTACTCATACTATACTTTACTACTATACCTTTATTTTAGGAAAGCGTCGACTTAATTTGAGCCAACAGCTTTTCACTGAGAAGCATATAAATATTTTATTATTATCTTTTTTACCACCATAGGTCACACCATACCCCCCCCCTACTCTAGCGCTTTGCTTCTGAGCTAGTTAATGTGGCAACGTGCAGTTTAGAAAAATTCTTTACGGGAAAAACCTTCTCACTAATTATACTTTTACTAGGAAAAGTTTAAAACTTATTGTTTGTAAATGCATTTACTGATTATATCAGTATATGTACACATTTACTAGGAAATGTATATTCTTAGTTAGTTAACGCATTTACTGTAACATATTTTGTTTCTATTTAAAACTATTTGTGATTAATTCTTATTTATAAATAGATATGAATGTTTTTGTTGACTATTTGCCCACAAATCAAACACACTCTCCCGTGTAACATCTTTTAATGTATTCTGTGGTATAACGACGAAACGCTGCAATCGAAGTTGCAGGGTTCAAATGATTCAGAATTTCATAATACATCAATGGAAATTTTTGATTTATGAGGAATACAATAAAAAAACTAGGTACATATTTTAATTCCCTACTGTTTCCCAAATAAAGCTATTTAAGCAAAATACCATGTTAAACATTTTATTTCTCAAAACAAGGTTTTCTGGATTGCAACGTTTTTGTCATTACTTGGACGTACTATATGTAGATTTTATTAAACATAAGTTCCTATATTCAAATAACTTAATCTCCGTATATTTTAAATCCATTTTTTAATTCTGTAATTTTATTAAAAAATTAACACATTTTGTTATAATAAAACTAAATATATCAATTTAGTTGTGAATCTGATGACGTTTCTGATTAATATGCACTGCACCGGTATGGTGTATATTAATTGCTTTCTATTTATAAAAAATATGAAAACTAGAAAAACTGCAAAATATTGCACTTTTTTTATAAAAGGAATACAGCTGATGTGCACTGCACAGGTGTAATATAATCAATCGAAAACGCTGATAATTAATTTTTCTTTATTTATAAGTTACTCTGGAGGATTGCTTTATTACATTACTAGTTAACTTTTAACATTGCCACTAGATGTAGTGGCATATAATAAAGATATCTTTACTCTATGGCAGTTGTCCAATTGAATAAACATAAATCTTCTGACACACATTTATTTAGAATTGTATTGACTGTATGTGAAAAGAAATCGTATCAAGTTGACGTAAAGTTTACATATAAAATTAGTCATCAATCTATAAACTATTGAAAAAATGATCAATCAGTCAATGTTATTTTAAACGAAAATGCCTAAAAGTGGACAAGAGGTTGTATGTGAGGGTTGGTTAACAAAATCACCACCCACAAAAAGAATGTGGAGGGCTGTAAGTATTGCATTTGTTTTTCCTTATGATTATCACTTTTCGTTTAGTTATTAATCATAATTTTTAGATTAACTATAGTGATTCATTTGTAATAATTTATTAACTCTATTTACTTTAATCTAAATTTGTATTTATATAGAGATGGAGAAGACGATGGTTTTGTTTACAAAATTCTGGAGAATTACCTGGGGAGTATTTTTTAACTTATTATACAGACAGAAAGTGCCGAAAATTAAAGGGAAGTATAAATCTTGATATTTGCGAACAAGTTGATACTGGATTAAAATTTGTCGATGGCAAATACAAATTTGATTATAT
Source organism: Phrixothrix hirtus (assembly GCA_024586415.1). Classification (NCBI taxonomy): domain Eukaryota; kingdom Metazoa; phylum Arthropoda; class Insecta; order Coleoptera; family Phengodidae; genus Phrixothrix; species Phrixothrix hirtus. Next base: position 9,547 of record JAHWXV010793700.1, read on the forward strand.
GTTTGATATCAAAACTCCAACCCGTACTTATTATCTTGCAGCTGAAACTGAAGAAGAAATGAAATGGTGGGTAAATTGTATTTGCAATGTATGCGGTTTAAAAGCAACTGTGGATGATGAAGCAGGTACATGTTTTTACTTATACAAAAAAATGTAGAGGTAGAAAATGTGTATTTACTGACAGTTATTGAATTTATTTCTGGATCATAATTTCTTTCTTTGTCAACCACTATGTCGGTGGTGGCAATTGTTTCTCTAATTACCTGATTATTTCAGAAAAAATTAATAATTCATTATGACCCTCATTTGTCAGTAAATAAACAATAGGCAGTTATATTATAAATTGTAATAAATATTATTTATAAGGTTACATATGTCGGAATAATGCAATATATGGCATATACAGGTTATACTAATACCTTTTTTTTTTTTGGGGAAATCAGACTACCTAATAAGAATTGTATAAACCAAAAATCGGAAATGTGTAGATTACCCCTTTGTAAAGGCTATCATACATCAAGCAATTAATAATTAAATTTATCACACAATTTCATTGAGCATTTTTTAGATCAATCATCAGTCTTGACTATTTTAAAAAATAGTTGCAATTTCATGTGGATTATCCTTTCAAATCTTGAGATTTTTAAGTTGTAAGAAATCAAAGTATTGCTGTGAAAAGTTCCTAAAATGAAATGAAATACTCTTGAATAACTTGCTATCCATACCAGAAAGAAGCACAGCTAAGTGTGAGAAATTTAATCAGTTTTGAAAAATGGAACTGCATGAATTGGGTTATCACAATTTTTCAAACTATACATGTACTGTTCTGATTGTTATATATTTAGTAGTGGTCCAGCTGGATAAACGAATGAAAAATAGCTTACGCATATGCGATCGCTCAAGAGAAATTTGTACTTTAAGAATTTGTACCACATTACACCAAGGGCTGCCAATTAGTCCAGGCTCTTGAAAATAATTTTAGTTTACGGATTAATCATCTTTTTTTTGACCAAAATTAATTTAAATGGAATTCGTTTGATGACCTCAGCGATAAATCTGTTCCAAAGATTAGATTAGCATATTGCTAATTTATTTTTATCATTATTTACTAGAAACTGATAATTTAGTTTTATCAGCAGTACAATAAATATGAACATTGACTATAGTGCAAAAATTGCCTCTGGTAATAGGCGCTAATAGAAATGATTACATAATTTCTCTTACTTTGATGAAAAATATTTTACGTGTACCAGTTCTTCTGGACATGTTTTAAAATCGTGCAGGACTAGAATTAAACTCTACATGAAATTTTTTATTTATAAATAGATAAAATCCAATTTTTATGTTAAAATTAATTTGTATGCACTGCAATAAATTTGTCTCCGTCATTTAATGCGTTTGATAGTAATATGAAATGTGTGTACTCTGACAACTAATTTTAACCTTTTTCTAGTATATAATCTATGCCTTTTATGTTTTTAAACAATCTTGCATTCAACATAAAGCCTTTACGAAAAGCAATCCGGGTTAATCAGATTGGTAAAAATAGTAATGGAAACGATTGTTGAAACAATGATCACTATGGCAATTACGATGGATCGAGTTAACCCAAATAGATTTTCGTAAAGGCCTATATTCTCAACATTTACAGTGTTTGGAACCAAAACACCATTATACAGCTTTAAACGGATTTAAGTAACTGCAAGTGTAAGTAGCTCACGTGGTGTATAGCGATTAAGCTCATGTGACTATTTGGATGTATGTTTAGAAAACAATTGGATTCATTTTCTCTTATCTGAAGTTGTTTATTATTATAGAATTATGGCATATGGCATTAAATCAAACAGTAATCGATGCGTACACAGTTTTATTGCATGTAACAAATACAAAATGCATGTGATTATCTTTGGTTATGCATCATTTCAGTATGACTTTATGAAGTGTTCATAATGCACTCAAGCGCTTTAATTGCTGATGCTTAAATTTTTATAAATAGAAACAATGTCTAGATTCTAGTAGATAAGAATAGTGAGATAAGGGTGTTGACTAGATGTTAATCCTGTGATCTACAGAGCTTCATCTCATATAACACTACTATTAACCCTTTTGCTACTGAATTACGAATGCAGTATGCGGTTTCAATAAAATTATTTTTAGTAAATAATGCCCGTGAATATCCAAGATACCATACACTAAATGTTAGTTTTAAAAATTTTGACATCATTTCAAAACATGAGCTTTTTTAAACTTATTATATTTTGTAGCTACTTAATTCCGTTTTATATGTACCAACCAGTTTCTCTAATAAATTTTTGAAAGTTGAGTAACCAAAAGTACTTGGAGTATTGAAGGGGGACAAAATATCTCAAAAACTAAACATCTAATAAAAATGAAATTTTATATTTAAGTTTCTTCGGTGTATAAGAAGACAAGAATTTAGTTAAAATTGAATGATTAGAAGTGCCACTTTATTCTTGCGATTTTCAAGTTTTTTGCAATTTTCTCAAAAATGACTTGCAATTTTTTTAAAACTTTCTATGGTTCTTATGTTTTTGATGCCATTATTTTACTGAACTTATCAATTTCTTTGAAAAAATGTTTTTGAATCGAGTTATCAGAGAAAATCTCTGGAATTAAGCACCGTTTTGCATGTCCAGCAATTTGGATTTATTTCCTAAAATAAATATAAATTATATTTTAATCATTTGTGGACATTTGAATATTTGAATATCTATACAGGGTGTCCGAGATATAAAAAACATTATTGAAGACATGTACCACAACCTTTTGTGAATGCAAATCTGTAAAAATCTTTAATCTAATTAAAAAAAAATTGTTGTAAATTTTCACATGCTTTACCATGAAACATACTTACAAACATAAATACTACCATTGATTTTATATAAATAGATTGCTCACACAAAATACCGGTGAACAGCAGTGGGCAGCACTGCTGCTCGTTAATTTGCCGGCGAACATTAGGTGGCTCTGCATTCACAGCCTACTTCATTCTAAGTATGTCATTACTCGTGTTAGTAATACGAACATGCTGAAAATACTTGTATTTATATTTATTAAGTTCACCCGAATCGGTTGTTTTCATTATGAAGTAATGAATTTGTTCGCAATTTATTTAAATTTTGAATTATGCCACAAAAATAATAACCCTTTTTATACTAAATTATTCACTGTTTTAATTCATTCAGAAATGATTTCAAAGATATACATAATTATGATACAAAGCTCTCATTTTACATACTCGGATTATAAATTAGATACTTGTGTACATATTGTTGTGTCTACAACAGTCCTAAGTTTGAGGTACAGCAAAGTTGTTGGCATGTAATCCAAATGGGGGGCAAAATTTCAATAAAACTTTACTCT
>JAHWXV010793856.1:0-17399 GCA_024586415.1 Phrixothrix hirtus
AATTGCAAAATATGCAAAGTGGGGGGCTAGTATAAATTATGTTCTTTTTCGATTTCTTGACGCATTTTTAGTATTATGGTCATAATATTTGAGCACAATTTAGCACAAACCTAACACAATTCAGCACAACTCTAGAAATTAGCAAATTCGAAAAATGGGGGGCTAACTTCGTACAGGCAAATAGTTGATATCAGTGACTTTAATAAAGTCAAATTCAGTTATTTGCAATATCTACATGGGGCGCGATTTTATGATACAATTGATAACATGTTAAAATTTTGTAATTTATATTCATTTGTCGTAGAAAAAGTACAGTAGGAAACTCAAAAGTAAGTCCAATTACGTACTGAATAAATTATTGTACTCGACTACGCCTATCACGTAATATACTATTAGTAGCGTTCTTATTATGGGCAGTGATATTTTACCAATTCGCACCACCAATTATTCCTTGCGAATTTAATTTCTTAATAATTTAACATTTAAATAGTCATTTTCGACACCCGTGCGCTGTTAACCCATGTTTTAGGCCCGAGATATATTTCTACAGTATGCGGCATTAGCCAAGTTCTGCAAAGCAGGTTAAGAGCTGGAAATATGACAGCCTACTAGTATCAAACACCATTTTTTGTGTTTGTTTAAGTATATATTCCGAAAAAATACTAATTCACTGTAAATTTTGAGATTAATTGTAACTGTTACCAAATATAAACGGAAAAGTTTATAAATTTAATTTATATACCATTTTCCTGGTTATGTATTCCAAAAACGAATACAAAAATTCATATTAAGGCAAATGCACTAATTAATCAAAGTTGATAACCTTTTCAAGGTATACGTATTCTCTAATAAAATATAGGTAAAATAGAATAACGTTCCTTTTACCTAATACGTATAAATCAACCAACATTTAGATATTTTTAGGTATAAGTGAATATACCATTGTATCCCACATATGGGTATTTACTTACTAAATATTTCCATGAGTTCAGATATGGTTAAAATGATTATACTTGGAAGGTAAACTGGGTAGAACACATAAATAATACATTTTTACACACGGTACAAGAGTCAATTTCAATGAATCAGTGTGGTCGGTTATAGGTTATGTTACATAGAGTAGTAAAAATGGGTATTTATTAGGTGGATTTCTTATGTGTGGAATAAAATATTAAACAATGTCTTCAAACTGGTGCTGACAGTAAGTGGAAGTATAACGAATCGCTTAGTAAGTGTCGTGAAACGGAAGGTGATTATACAACAACGGATGAAGATGAGGTAATAGACGGCTTAGATATGGACGGATGGACTGTAGTTGTAGATCCATATTCTGATAGACACCTAGACTTGTACCGGAATATGCAGCTGACTATGGGTTTTATCCTGCCATCAACCTTGAAGAAAGTAAAGATGCCCTAGCTAGTTTTGAGGCATTTATAAGTCCTGCAGTTGTAAATAAAGTGTACGAGTGGACTAATCAAAGAGATAAAGTATATTTCGATTCTAATCACACTACAAATTCTTCGGTGTGACATAGAAAGTAGTTACAATGGATGAAATTATGTGTTTTTTTCATTAAATTTTCTCAATGGATCAGTCAAATGACCTCAGCTTTCGGGCTATTGGAGTAGAGATCTACTATGTAGCGAACTATCCGTATTTCAGAAGGCAGTAATTAGCCGTAACCGATTCCTTGCAATTTTAAAATTCATTAGATTTTCAGCACCAAATAGTATGAAACAAGAAGCTCCACTTATTAGAGTAGGAATGTTTATGACCTTATTACGAGAGAATTGTCAAAATTTAGTAGATCCTGGTCCTGTGCTTGCTAAAGATGAACAGCTAATGGGCCGGTTACAATTCCACCAATACGTAAAATCCAAACAACATCGCTTTGGGATGAAAATATTTGCTCTTTGTCCTGGTGCACCTGAATTGCGTGAATGCACATGAAATTTTTGCCTATATATCGGTAAAGACGATTATGATATATTGCACATTGCTGGCACCGAGTGTCTTAGTGTTTCTGAGAAGATAATTATTTATCTGTCGTAGAATCTTCTCAACAGTAATAAGGAGATAATTTTCGACAACTGGGGTACTACAGTTCGTCTGTTTAAATTTTTGTTATCCAACAACACATATCTGACAGGAACCATATCAATAAATAGACGAGTTCCTAACTAGCTTATACAGATACATATGAATCCCCAGCAGTCCTGTTTTATCCGAAAATCTATGCTTCTTTTGGTGCGGTTACGTAACAAGAAGGATGTTTATTTACTAACCAGCAAACATTCAGCAGGTTTTTGTGAGAAGGAGCGTTATATAATTGGAGGAAATTGCGTTCGGTATAAGAAACCGCAGCATATCGAATTTTAAAACCAAAATATGGCCTCAGTTAACGCTGGGGACCAAAATATGGAGCCATATAACCCCTTACGTAAATCTTATATCTGGTTCACAAAAGTTGTAATGCATTTGATGCATCAAATATTGCTGAATTCAAAAGTGTTGTTTAGTAAAGCACATAGCAAACAAATTTCAATGTATAAATACACGAAAATTTGCTATCACGGGTTACTTATAAAATACAGTAATGTCTACCGGAAAATTAAAGTGGATCAACCAAGATATTCAGCTTTGCATGCACTGGTTGATTTTGCAAGAGAAATTGATAAAAAAAAGTGCCTTACGAAAAGTGTGTCTTGTATGTAAGAGAGCGGGTTTAAGAAAATTAACACATTAAGCATGCCTTGGTTGTACTGATTAACCCGAACTATATTTATTGAAATACTTTCAGAAATATCATATTTTTCTTTCAGTTTATGTAAGATTTGTATCTTTTTGCGTTTATATAATACATTTCTTGCATAGTTTTGTTTTATTTTCTATTGGCATTTTATCAGTTACTCTTTCAATATCTAAATCGACATGATCTTTCTCTATTAGATGGTTAAAAATTAAAAATTAAAATCAAAAGTTAAAAACATGATGATCTGATATATTACCCTACATCCAACACTAGATAGCCTGGAGTGGAATGGGTTAAACTCTTTTATACGACTTTTACTGGTAATATGTTCTGAACCTAATTGTAACTCATTTTGTTTAATTTGTGGTTTATTTTGAAGGGAAACGTTTTTATATTCAGTTGCGATATGTATTATTTACTTTAAGTGGAACAAAATTCTTAATTATAAAACATAAAGCACATCAAAAATTTCTATTCGTCGCACGTAAACAAAGAAACGGATACAACTACTCTCGTCACGTTAGCTTGACGTGCTGTGGTACTTGGAACCCCAAAGAGTATTAAAATGCATAGAAGACTCGACTTTGATTGGTCAGTTCGGGGTTAATTCTAAGTTTTTGTTTGCCGTTATGTACGCGATGTCATGGATGTCCTGTCTAAGGCTCTAGTAGAGTGTCTCTGGATTGCATAATGTTTCCGTTATTCAATTTCCACATTCTATTACATACTGCAGTATAAATAATTAAACGCGTTTTTATTTATTACATAAAATTAGCTACCCCACCCCTTCATTGATACATATATTTTCTGAAAACACTTAATTAAAAATTTTGAAAATAAAAAGATGGAAAGACTATTTTCTGAAAGTAATAATCGGTCCTGCGGAATTGCTGCTTTTATTAAAAAGTGATTACTATGACGATAAATAACACTAAAAGTAGAAACTTGTATCTAGTTTCTAGTTTCTATAATAAATCCTTGAATATAAAGCAAATTTGAATCAAATTAGGTGGGTAGCTGTAAATATTACGTTCAGTCTTATGTATTATAAATTATCTTTATTCTATACTAGTTTTGAAAATAATGTTTCTATTTGCACTTCCGCCTTGGTAAATTGTTCTTTATAGCTTGCTAAGGGTCCCTAGCAGCGAGTATTTCATTTTACATGCATGTTTTGTTTATTCTAGCACTAATATATGAAATTAAAACGTTTAAGTGTATAGTTTTGTGTGGCAAATCTCTGGTACATAATAAATTTTGTACACAATTCGCATACAATTTAGTCTTCGTTGTACTTAACGGATTATCGCATATTCTAACTTCACTCCCTCGTGTGACAAATTACCAATTCGCCTGTAAAGACTAATTTACCAAGCACATGTTACCTCAATAACTACTACAACTTTTAGTGAAATTATAGAAATACTCCAATAAGCAATTAACTTAGGTAATAAATTAAAACGACATATCACTTTCACTTCGCAAGTTATTCTTTTCAAAAAACTAAGTAACCTGGAAAGATATCAATATAGCATAGCGTGCATTATAATAACGCAAGCATGTGTTATGAATTTTTTAAAATTCTAATGGAAAATTACGAGTGGGTTTCAGATAATTAGTCATACTTCAAAGCAGTTTAATTATTTTAATTAAAAAGTAGTAATAATTTGTGGTTGTGGGAAAATAGCGTACATAACTCGTTGGAAAGTGACATACATCGTACTCCGTGGTTGCCACCTCGATTGATGTATGTCATTTTATAAACTCGTTTTGTAATATACTATTCCCATAATTTTGATTTGGACTTTCGAGATTTGTGATGTAGAATTTTACAAATTTTGCAGAAAACTGCACTCGTATCTAAAAATAAGACACGTTTCTATACAAATATCGCATGTATAGCAGAAACTGGCTTTATTGTATTTTATATAAGGTTTGAGTTCTAAACAATTCCAGTTGTCTTTATTCATAAATTGGGAATAATATATACTGTATGTTATACAACGTTCAACAAGTGATACTGTGATGTTCGTCAGCTTTGAACGGCACCCGCTAAAATATTCTGCCACTCCATCTAACTTAATTGCCATCCTAGTTGAACTTCTAGAATATCTTAATTTTTACGACAATGTTTAGTTGTGGTGAAGTTCATTTATAATGGTAATATTACGTTTAGTAATTTCTTTAGAGAAACAAAATATTACCTGGTTCTACCAAAAGAAATTAATTCTAAATTTTATGTTTAACAATGTCTATAGGTACGAGGGCGGTCTGACAAATGGCCGGTTTGAACATGAGAACACAACTTTTTCTTCAAAATTTCATTTTATTTCTCGGCATAGTCTCCTTTTAGCTCGATACACTTAATCCAATATTTTTCCAATTTCATTAGGCCATCCTCGTAGTACGATTTATCATGTCCTCGAAAATATGCATCAGTTACCCATTCAACCTCCTTATTTGATTTGAATCTCCTCCCACCAAGTCATACTTTCGGGTTTGGGAACAAGAAATAGTCACAGGGAGCTAGGTCAGTAGAATATGGTGGATGTGGAAGCAATTCGTAACGTAGTTTATCCAATTTTTGTTGAGCCTTGCATGTTGTGTGAACTGGTGCGTTGTAATGATGAAAAAGCACTTTACTTTTTGCCAAATGTGGTCGTTGTTTCTTCATTAAACATTCAATTGGGCCAATAATGCTACATAATAATCTCCTGTGATCGCATTTTGCGAGTATTACACCTTATGCATCCAAAAAGCAGTCGCCAAAACCTTTCCAGCTGATGCAACCACTTTAGCTTTCTTGGGTGCACTTGAACCAGCTTTAATCCATTGTTTTGATTGTTGTTTTGTTTCAGGTGTACAGTGGTAGATTCATGTTTCATCTACGGTTATGAATCTACCCAAAAATTCATCTGAATTACGTTGAAACATCGCCAAATATTCCTTTGAAATGACCACACGATTGCGATTTTGTTCCATTATCAACAAACGCGGCACCCATCTTGCTGTCAGCTTTTTCATATGTAAATATTCATGCAAAATGTTACCCACACATTCTTGTGAGATATTAACGATGTCAACTATCTCACTTACTTTTACTCGTAGATCTTCCAAAACTATATCATGGATTTTATCAAACATTTCTTTGGTGGTCACTTCTATTGGTCGATCTGAACGATGTTCATTAATTGTGCTTGTACGATCACATTTAAATTCTGCAAACCAATCAATCACAGTTGAATTCGTCGGAGCAGATGTGCAATAATATTTTCTTTCGCGGTTTTTCCACGCAAAAAATGATACTCTTTGCCCATTATTTTAACAAAATCACAAGTTGTTCCTTTTTTATGGCTGTCAAACATAGACTAAATGACATATAGTGCTAAAAATTTAGAGGCTGCCTACAAACAGATTGTGTTTGACAGAAATGATATACATTTGATGATCACTGGCGCCATCTCTTGGAAACCGGCTAATTATCAAACCGCCCTCGTACATGTAGTGCAAGGCATAAATTAAATTCTCAGAATGATTATAAAAATGGCAAAATCACATATTTTTAAAATTTTATTAAGTAAATCTTATGCAGCAACCCCATCCGAATTAAAATACTATTCTTCAGTTTGACGTAATATTCATACAAAGCACATGTAAATATCATGGTCATATATCAAGACTTCAACTTCGTCAGTTATTTTTTTGGTATGTCGAATGTCTTATTAAAGTACTACTAAACATGCATTTATTCATCGTACCTTCAAGCAGTAATTTAGTTACTTTTACACGGTACTGTCGTCAATTAATAACATATGTATTATCGCTTTATAGAAAAGGATCGACCAGTCATCATAGTTTGACACACCAGGCGTCGTGACTCTGTGCTCTTTGGTTGTAATCTAATCAGTACCACTCACCTGTGAATCCTCGACGATCTTTTCTCTTCAACATTAATCGATGTAATTTTTGAAATTATTAATGGTTTTGTAATAACTTTACATCTAACGCTAAATCTCCCACTCAGCCATAGTGTCATAAATCAATTATAACTGCCCCGTAACCACCAAGGTATTTATGGATTAATTGATGATTACTAGACGTATTCAACATAATTTAGTGCTTTAAAGGATAATTAAGATCCTAGTTATGATACATCCATTTTTGCCGCAATGTACAACTTATTTGATCTATTGAATGTTAAATGGTGTTCGTCAATTTTACGCATAACTCGTTCAACCCGAGACTCGATGGTAGAAATCGTATGAAATAAACTTATGCGAAATCGTTCGTATATAAATACCTAAATTGCTTTTGGCACTCTTGAGCAGTATATGTATTTATGGGTGATTTTTTGTATATTGTTCTAGAAGTCGTAACCTATTCCATGTGAGTTTACGTATTAATCAAAAAGAAAATAAACTTTTAAAAGTACATATACATGTATAATATACAACATGATTACAAAAGAACCGTCGGGTTTGAACAAATTATATTTCTAAATATATTATCTACGTGACATACTGAAACAAAGCGAAATTGTACAAGTTTCATTTCATCTACTCGCAAATGTTTGATCGATGTGAGCTCCTTGAGTCACGCGATAGATATCTACACGTCCATTTCGGCCAATGCACGCTCGAATGTCACCATCGATGCTCCTCACAGCATCCGTGATACGGTCTTCATCCAACGTTTCTGGCGGTGGGGACATATAAATCTTGTCTTTAATGTACCCCAAAATAAAATTATGAGACGGTAAGGTTAGGAAAACTTATAACTCATTTGGACAACTCCAAGTCAGCTTCAAGACATCGCCCAATTTATCAGTGAGAGATTTCTTCATTTAAATAACGACGCACTCAACCATACCAATGGGCCTCCATACTGCTGGAAAATAAGGCGTTGGAATCCTCTGTTGAGTGCGGCAACAACTGCAACTGCAACATATCCAAGCAGGTTGGAATGGTCATAGCCTTTTCAGCGAAGGAAAGGACCTATACACTTTTGTTTATTTACGTGTACAGAAGACAGCATTTTCTGTACCCCATATTTAAACATTGTAACGGTTACGCTGTAATGGTTCGAAGAAGAAAAACTAATTTATATTTTAGCTGGGATCACTAGACGTAGCGGGTGGGTTCAGTACGGTGCTATAGGGGTCGCTGGTATGCCTAAGGCGTTTTTGGGGTACGCTAGAATCGGTTATCCTAAAGTGGAAAAGCTTAAGTATTAAATAATGCGACTAACGAGTGTGGTCTCAACTTCTAGTATGAAACGAACTTTTTAGTTAAATTCATTCCCGTTGAATTAATACAAGTAACTTGGACAGTAATAATAAGATGGATAAAACCTTCAAAACATAATTTATTTATACTAAATAAAATAATAACTCAACAGAATAGTTTTCGGAAATTTGTACATATTTACGAATAACAATCAAAATTAAAATATTCAATGCGGAAAGCAGTTCTCTAAATTGTGATTGATTTGATAGGTGCGTGGCGTCGCTTAGGCTATTTACAGAATGTGCTCACCGCCCGGAGATCGTTCTGCTTTCCTGTCACTTTACATTAATACAGTTCAGTCTTCTTCGAGGCGCGCAGGGGACGCATCGTAGGCGTACAAGCTTCCTCGCATAAGTAATCGGGAGGTTAGGGTAATGATATATTTCTTCACTCGCGACCAGTGCCACTCGATGGATGAAGATATCTTAAGCAACCGACGTCAAACAGACGTTTGCTACTTAGCAACGCAAAGATGCTTGACGACAACGCAATCACAGGTTACGGTAAAGTCTGAGATTCCGCTACAGAATGAACTCGAAACTCGCGCGTTCTGTATTTCTTTTATCATCAATTGTAGGACGGCGGATGGTATAAAAAGGTTTCACCCTTTTGGATTACTGAACTAGCTTCGTCGCTTATTATATACAATCTAAACAATTCGGCGGAAACTGTTTACATACTTTTGTAATTAGCAAAGCGTTGTTCTTTATTTTTAAAAAATATGGCTAGATCTTAAATGCAATATATCCTCGGACAAAGTATAGGTCGGTGTGAATTCGGGTAGAGATCTACAAGAACTTGAAAGTGGTGCCCTTTTATACATATTTATCAGGCCTCGTTCTTTGTTTTGAGAATGCTATTGATAATGATTTATTCAGTCTTTCATTAACTGATAAGCGCACACTTCTATGTATTCAGATTATCAATTTGTTTATAATGTAATATTGCGTAATTTCAATTAAAGTTTTCTTTCAATTAAAAGCAGCTTTGAGATTGTTTTAATAATATATTTTAAGAAGCAATCTCTATTAATTATTAATTAGTTTTGAGTGGTTTCTCAATATTTTAAACCAGGATAGTTATTGCGCCGTATTTCGTCATTATTATATCCTAATTATATACAATTTATGTTTACTCAGCTTAATAAATAATATTTGAACTTGGAATCAATTTAAGATAATTTACTCCCGGTTATATTCTTACTGTCTTTTATAATGTCTTATCTTTACAATCTTCTGGAATTTCATGTAAACACAAATGTACGCGTGATTTGTTGCTGATAGATTTACGCGTCACTTTTACACTTTAAAAGTTTCCACGGGAAATGTTACAAAGCTTCCCACTTGAATAAAACGTTGCCTCGTCAGTAAGCAGTAGATGATAAGCAAATTTGTCATTGGCCAGAACTTCCTAAATTGCATTACAAAAATCGACCTGTTTTACACAGTCACCACGCCAAACATTGTATCATCTGTATACAATGCGGTTTTTCCACACAGATAACTTTCGAATACCATCTCAGAATGCTCTGGCTACTTGGAAGCTATTGTTCGTACATTTTTCGAAATTCACGTCGCACGCTAATAACCGATAAACACTTCGCATATTCGAGCACACAAAACGTTTTCTATTGTTTCGACGCCATTTTGCAAACTGCGTTCTTTCTGCCACTTACACATGTAAAACAACGTTTTCACGCGCGATTTTTAAATTTAAGTGTTTTTCCTTCCTTTGCATGTACCGTATAATATTTGTATGTGAAATATATGTTCTTCAACCCCGATGATATTTTCTCAATCATGTTGCACAATAGTGCGTCAAATTTCAATATCTCTCTTCTTGTTATAGATAGATAAAAAATAATATTTAGAATTAATATAGCAAACCCAATTGGGTACATTATACTAATACTTTAAACTACACAGAGTGTCCCGTAATTCAAATCTGAATTAAATCTGCATTCTGAAATAGAATGATCCGTTTAGTCTTTCTGATTTAAATAGAATTTATTTTTACTAGTCTGTCAATATAGAGTTTAGCTAATTTATATATGGTACTTCAAACGATCTGACTGTTTTAGTGCTTTATGCAAGATGGATGCGCTGTTTGTTAACAGTAGATCAAAAACGCAATAACCCAACGGCTTTGGAGTATTATTTCAATTATTTAAGCGTACTTCATCTGAATATTTGCGCCGATATATTACTTTTCATGAAATTTAGATCCGCTATTATACTGGGCAAGTCAAAAATCAGTCGAAGTAATGGGCAGAAGCTGGATAAAATGCACTGAATGTGGTTAAAATGGTGCCATTTGCCGGTAAAGCCATGGCAACTATTTTGGGGTAGTTGCGGAATAGTTTTTATTGAATCCCTTTAAAAAGGTAGAACAATAACAGGAAAACATTATTCAGCGTTATTGTACCAGTTGGATGAAAAGTGGAAGAAAATTGACCACATTTTGCAAAGAAAAAGTTTGTTTCACAGTGATAATGTACCATCTCATACATCAGCCATTACAACTACAAAAATGCATGAGGTACATTTGGAAATACTTCCACATGTCCCATCTTCATCCGCTGTGATTCCTTTTGAATGTTTATTTTTCCCAAACACAAAAACTTGGATAAGTTGTAAAAGTTTTTTCTCAAAGCCTTTAATTCGCAATAAAAAAGATGTGAGTACTGACAAGTTTATTTGTTTACGACATGTTTCAGGAATTTACATACATCCCACGATCAAATTTATTAAAAATGTTCGTACAAATATTCATTAAATCTAGTTGACGTAATTAATGAATCCTAAGTCAATGAGAATAAGAATGTTATGGTTTCCATGAATTATAAAATTTTTGAAAAGTAGTAAAAGTTTTGTAATAAAAAATAAAGTATTGAAAAGAGTTTGATGTTCAAAATTAAAGCATAAAAATATAATAATCTTTTATAGTTCATGGAAATCATAACATTCTCATTCTCATTGGCTTAGGATCCATTCATTACAACAACTAGATTTAATGAATATTTGTACCAACATTTTATATAAACCTGATGATGGGATGTATATAACTTCCTGAAACATGTCGTTAAGCAAATAAATTTATCATTACTCACATCTTTCTTATTGAGAATTAAAAGGCTTTGAGAAAATACTTTTACAGCTTGTTTATTATTCTCAATTGCGTGCAAAATAGACGAAACTCAACTTAACATAAACTTGGATTACCGGTAAGAAATCTTCATTTAATGAAGAAGTGATCACCAAACTAGATACATATTTTGCAGAATTCAAAAAACCGTATTATCTGAAGGCATTAAATGGCTCGAATGTTTATGGAATAAGGGTGTTGAGTTCGAGAAGAAGATTGTTGAAAAATAAAATGTTTTTACATTGAAAAAACAACTGCTTGTATTATTTTTACCTGCCTTATTGAACTATCACGTATGTTAGGAATCACTGTTATTGGGCATATTCCCGGTTGAGAATTACATGTTAGTGAAAGTACGTAAATAGATAATTTTTCACTAACCCTGAGTTACAATAATTTTCATCCGCAATATTATGTTCAAGCAAAAAGAATGTTTTATGCTGTGTAATGTGAAGTTAAATAAACCTTCCAAGAAATAAATTCAAATTAACACATGTATTCTGTAATATATTATAAGTACTGAAAAACAGTTTCAATGTATTTAGTATGTTGTCGCGTAAATTTAAGGATTTTGTATTCATATTTTCTTAAGGAAAAGTTGCTAAGAGATATTTCAAGAATAAAAGTAATTTCATATTATTGGTGTCTGAATTAAACGCAAATTGGCATAACAAAACGACGACTTTATAAAAACAAGCAATATAGACGCCATGAAAACTTTTAATTTAAAGAAAATATATTAAGAATGATAGCCCAATGCCTGAAAATTAAGTTAACAGTATTAAACTCATTCAACTTTCCAAAAGAGTACGCATTTCTGAAAAATGAAGTTTATTTCTTTTTATATTTGTTTGTCGTCTTATTATAACGTCATAAAGGCATATTTGAAATAGACTACGCGCTGAGCTTACAGTTTTTCGGATTATGCAGCGAACTGACTTCTTTTAGTAGTTTATACATGGAATGTAATTTCATGTCCAGTTTAACTTTAAATCAAATATTTAAACACTGATATTGTTGCTACACACCATTTAGCTTTATTGTTTATGTTCGAATTGCTACCTTCTACTAGGTACATACGCATTTTATTTTCATTTTAGGCTCCAGTTTTTACTACAATATAGATGAGAATTGCTAAAACTCAACCTATTTACAAATTTTCTAAACAATACTATTACTGTAAAATCAAACCCATTTTTAGTTAATTAAATTAAGTGCCATTTTTTAACTCCGAACATACAATGCGAATGCTCAATGTTCAGTTATTTCTCGTGGTATTGTGGTTTTACATTCAATGATCTCCTGTATTACCGAGCAGGTTAAGCTTAGTCACGTTATTTTAATGAACTTTTTAATACACTGAATATTTCGTAGAATAATTCGGCATAGAAATACCTGTTATATAAATTTCATCAACAGCCCAAGAGATAATTGCTAAATAGAGTTGACCTGTAAGGGCGATTAAACAAGACTCAATCAAATAATTCTTTAGCAGTTTAATATTCGCTACTTTTACACGCGTTTCGTTGTAAATTTAGAGTTAAAAATGATACAGCAAAAAATGTAAAATGCCACATATGACTCACTACTGTATTTTGAAACTCCTTGCCTAGGAAGTTAAAATTTTGCATAAAAATTATTCTTAAGATAGCTTTTGAACGATTTATGCTTTGGGCAGTAAAATTGGAAATGATCCTTAAATATTGAAGTTCGCACATATACATATGTTTCAAACATAAACATGAATATGGAATTGGTGGTAAAACAGTTTAAAATCTGAAAGTAATTGGTGTTAAAATGGAATTCAAAATTTTGAACTTCAGGAGCCGAACGGGTAAGTCCATTTCGGTATCATATTGAAATGGTTGATAACAGCTGTCTGGAATACTTTGGTAATATTTAATATTAAGATCTCCTCAAGACATATTACTGCTATGTAGCAGAAAAGGTACTGGCAGAGATTACACGTTAGGACAAAGTGTGAAATAGACCACCAAGAAGGATGCTATGTTATGCCTATTAAAGATTTTACTCAGTTCCCTGGCCTGAGTCTGTCTGTACTTATAGTAAAGTGCCTCTAACTCCAAATGTTCCTAATAAAAAAAATGACTTTATAACAGACCGCTTAAAATTCCTGAATATGACAAACAATTATAACATATTCATATGACATAAAACACTGAATACATTACAAATATGAATAATATGTTAAATTACGAACTCTGTTCAATACTGAAAAATCATATTCTTTTTACTAATACAATTTTCACTGTGAAGTTTTGTTCTTGTGTTACAAAGTGGTATAATATTTTATCTATCCCGAAGTAACGATTGAATTCCATTCAATTTCGATTGCAACCGATGCCAAGAGATCGAGTTGAAACACGTTTAGTTTCGCGTACGGAACAACGGAATTGACATATGAAGAACAGTTAGCTGCCTTGAAATTGTGTTTGTATCTCAAGAAATTATGTGCTGAGGCTCATTCTTTGTTCAAAGAGGATTTTGGGTAATATCTTCTTCTTTATGGTACTGTTCTCCGTAGTATAACATGTTCAAAGATGGAAAAGGCTGAACATCGAAAAGGACCATTCCTAATGGGCCAATCCCGGCCCTAACATAAACAAATACTGCTGCTACGATTGTACGAGAAGATCGACGAATTACATTAAGAAGACTGTCAGTGATCCTAAATATTTCATGAGAGCCTTGTCATATTTTTAGCGGACATTTTTGTGCACGGTCGATTCCGGGACTCCTAACTTTTGAGCAACATGATCTTCGCATACAAGTTTGTATGCAGCTCAAAAGATTGGCACAGAAAGACGGTTAAGACTTTATGCCGAGGGTAATAACTAATGTAGACTTCACCCTCTTGACCGTGAAAGTAAGTGATAAAGCTCGATGTATAAAACTCAATCATTAGTCACTCCAAAAAGAGTCAAAGTGGCAGTATCTACTTGTAAAGTTGTGATCATTTCATTCTTTAATGTCTAAGATGTTATTTATTAACATGTTGTACCACCACGTAAAAATCTAATAGGACCGCATTACAAAAGCCTACTAAAAATTTTAAAATGCCGTGTCAGGGAGAGACCTCATCTCCATGCAATAGAGTGAATGTGACATTATCATAGTACACAACCACATATTGCAAATAGTAATCGATGGACGTAAAAGTGTTTCTCTGTCAAAATTGTCACGGTCAAAATTAGAGTTGTAATCTTTTCGGTTACTTATACAAATTAATTACTATTTTTCTGAACCTCGTATACGCGTTATTAAATTATTGGGACATACATTGTAATTTCTGCTTTGTTTTTAATTTAGATTTGTTTGTTTATACATAATTTATTTCCAGTTGCTATAAAATTCTTTGCGATGAATTTGTTTCTTTATTAATTATTAATTAATCTGCTTTAGAACATTCCGTATTTTAAAATCTTGTTATTATTTTCGTATTAAATCAAAAATCCTTGGTTAAATTCGACACACATTTCGCATATGTTAGGTTTATCGACACCTTGTTCATGTTACAAGCTATAGCTACATCTGCATATATTCAAGGCATGACTCGTTCTTTCTTTTTACTAATCCCTCTGTGCATAAACGGTTGATTTTCTTTGTGATTATATGATATCTAACCACAGGTATGATTTTCTAATTAGCATTATTGCTAATCGTTCTCTTGTATTTATTAGTTTACCGCTGGGGGCTTCATCCCTCCAGGCGTTTTTATCAAGATACCGCAAGTTTGCGGATGTTGCCTGCTCATTGCTGGTTACTACTAGCCTCTAAATAAGATCGTACACTTTTTTTTATTTATTTCTTCGCTTTACGTCGCTCAACCTGCAGTGCACGGTTATGCCGATTTTTAAAATTAATAATTACTTACTATAAATAAGCTGCAACGTATTAGGGTAACATCTCCGTTGAATTTTAACAAATTATCCTCGCTACTCTTGAAGTCCTACTATGTTCTCTATGTTTTACTTTTTAACTTATAACATACGTAATATTTATTTAAACACATTAATTTCAATATATTAAAGTTGTACTATTCACTGTAAAGTAACACGGCGGCCGTGTAATTTGATATTCACTTATTTTGCTTTTCATATTTATTTTAAAAACACTACAAAACTTTACTTTGCAATCTTCCACTATCATAAAGCTATTGTTTATTACTTTTGTTTAATTTAAAATCCAGTTATTTGAGTGAATATTTATGCACATTCTTGGTTTATTCTCGAGAACGTAAACCGTCGCAAATGAACCATCAGTCTAATTGTTTTTAGGTAAATTCGTTTTATTACTTACGCTGATAGTGTATTATGACTTAGTAACGCTTTACTCCTCATTTAATTTAATTTGATACTTTTCATATACTCGCGTCAAAATACGACGTAATTACTAGTTAGAGTCACTTATTAGAATTTGATATATGAGGTGCGAACGTTTAATTACTATATATTATGTTTGCCTTAATCCTTAAAAGGCGAAATTCAGTAACTCTTGCTTGATATATGCGTCCCTACGAGGACATAAATTTCACTTTGTTATATTGTTAGCATTATTGGAACAATTATCATATATTATGTTAGCCTTAATCCTTAAAAGGCAAAATTCAATAACTCTTGTTTGATGTATGTCACCCTACGAGGACATAAATTTCACTTTATTATGTTAAGAGTACTTAACATCCTTTTGTTGAATTACAATACTTTTCTTTGTTGATTTCGCCAGTTTGGTGAAATAAATACTGTCGTTACTTATCTGTGTTGGGTAATTTTCGACCAACAGCTTTACTTAACCCTTTTTTCACCTAGGTGTAACTTCTGGTTGCTCGACCAATGGTACAGTTTGAAGAAATTTAGGGTAGAGTAAGTACAGCATACGCCTTGTCGTTCAGGTGTGTGCTGCCTCTGCGATTCTACGAACGACAGGCGCCAATTCTTATTCTTATTCTTTATTGGAAGCTAACCTGTGTTATGCTAACCCTGGCCCCTCTCCGACATCGAAAGAGCCAGCTGGCACAACAGAGTCTTGCTACATCGTGCATAGACTTATAATCATTGTTCTACGTCGTAATCGTAATTATATGCTTGAATAAAAATACTAGTTACTTGCATAATAATAAAATTAATATTAAAGGTCATAAAATGATAAAATTATTCAAATTTCAAACTTGCAACTTCACAAAGAATTTACGGTTGTAGACGTATGTAGTAATACATGTGTCACAAAAGGTCTTTCAATAATTTACGAAGTGAAAAGTTTAAATGATTTATGAAATTGACTGACAAAAGAACTTAAATCTATGAGTCAATATAAATAAATAGTAATGTTGTAATCAATTAATTTATAACTCATTTGTGCATGTTGAATTATGAAGTTTTCCTGCATCAATGAAACATAATAAATCTATATTGCAGTTACATAAGAATTTGTATTTGTTTGCTGCTTACATATGTGCGTTATAATTCCCAGTTTCGTCGGAAAAATAGTAATATTATTATTTAGTTACAACTTCTACACCAGAGTCTTGGTCAAAACTTTGTAATTATTGATGTAGGTGGTTGAAATATGATTTATAATCAATCAGATCAAAAAAGGCAGAAATTCAAATCATTTAAAGTAGAGAAGATTTTTATAGTCGTCTTTAACTGCAAGTTGGCCAATACAATAATCAAAATTTATTTAATTAAATGAACATAATAAATAAATCTCAAATAAAATTCACAATTTTGATAAAAAATTACTTTAAAATACGATACCAAATGGCTTCATAAATCGGTGCGAAATAAATTTCTGATAAAAGCGACAACCACAACTGCGCTTTACATTTAAATATAAATAGTATAATAGAGTACCAGCGCCATCTATTATTTACTAAAAGGTAATAAAATACTAATTGATAGAAAACTACGATATTTTAAAACTAAGCGATGTAAATATTGAATATAAATTCTAATATTACAAAAATATTCGCCACAAATTATTATTACAAACGGCACTTCATAAACCATCACTATTTATTAATTTACCTGTATCCAACTAGATATATTTAATTACAGTTTGATACATTGCATCATTTTAACACAAGAATACTAACTTAACCCTGTATCTGGTTTTGTAACCATATGGTTACAATGAATTTAAAGAGATATATTTTACTTATACTAAAACTTTTTACTTAAGTTTCAATGTTAGCA
>JAHWXV010794031.1:0-14462 GCA_024586415.1 Phrixothrix hirtus
TTATAAGCAAATTTGTAAAAAAAGGTATTATCTAAAATTCGCAGTTGTCGTGATTTAAACAAGTTGCCTTTGGAAACAAATAGAAAAATTGCATCTGTCAGTAATTAAGCTAATGGTAGACAAATATCGTTTTAGTGTTGTTTTACTTTTAAAATGTTTATGCACAATGAAAAAATCGACATGTTATTAATTTATGAGCAATCTCAAAAGAACCCTAGAAGAGCAGTTCAGTTATATTTCAGAGATACCTTGAATGTGTTATTCCAAGCTTAAAAATATTTGCAAGATAGGAATGAAATTTACGTACAAATGAGGCATTTTCTTCTCAAAAAGGAAAACAAATTGTTAAATGGGTCAATTCTGATAACACTGTTGCCCATGTTTTGTAGTATTTGGAAGACCATCCAAGGAACTTGATTCGGCAAACCTGTCGTGAGTGGAATTTAAGATAGTTTGGTACAAAAAATTTTGAAATAAAATGGTTATCACGATTATAAACTTTACAATTTAGAACACTTGTCAGATCAACATAAACAACGAAGAATTTTATGTTGGCCAAGTGATGGAAAACCTAGAGATCAATGACAATTGGTTTTTTCAGCATGTGTTGTGAACAGACGAAAGCAGTTTTGTTAGTAACAAAAATGAACATTTTTGGGCTACTGAAAATCCATATTTTGTCAATCAGATTGAAAATCAAGGACACTTCGGAATTAATGTTTGATGTGGTATTATTAATAGGCATTTGATTGGTCCACATTTTTACAAAGGAGTTTTACATAGTGAGCGATATTTGCAATTTCTTCAAGAACAGCTTGCTGTGCTTTTCGAAAATGTACCACTACAGTTGTGAGCAAACATGTATTTCCAGCATGACGAAGTTCCACCCAATAAAACAAGAATTGTTCAACAATATTTAAATGAAACTTATGGAGAAAATTGGATAGGTATAAATGGACCGATACAGTGGGCACCTAAATCACTGGATTTGATGCCACTAGACTTCTTCTTGTGGGGAATTTTGAAAAATAGAGTTTACAAAACACCATCTGTTAATGTGGAGCATTTAAAAGAAAAAAATGCAAGGCTTCAGTGGGAGAAATAAGGAGATTGGACAAGTGTCAAGAAGTAGAAGGTGCTAACATTGAAAATTTGTTGTAGTGATTGCCTACATACTTTGTTTCTTTATGTTAAATTAATAATTAATACTAATTAATAATGTTTAATTGTTGACAGATGCGACTTTGTTATTTTTTCCAAAGGCTACTTATTTAAGTTGTGACAATTGCGAATTTAGATAATACTTTTTTTTAACAAATTTGCTTATAATTTTTTAACGGAAAAAGATAGAAAATTTTTTTATTTACAAGCTTTGTTCAGAAAAATCAGTTCTTTTTAAATATGCCAAAACATAGGTATGTTTCAGGGAAAAAAAATTCGATAACATCATTATCTCAGTTTAAAAACATGAAAAAATATGCAAATTTGGCTTAAAATGGACCTTACTCAATCCCATTTAAGAACCTCTTTTCAGATGTTTTCCATTGTTTTACTTTTTCTTCTAGTAGAGCCGAGACATCGAGAGTTTCACTCACCGCATACATTATGTGATATGGTACTACAAAATATGCCGAGTTTCCTCTTACCTGGAATCGTTAGGGAATTTAACAAAAATCTCAATCATAGAAAATAATTTGGTTTATAAAAAACACCACTATCTTTTACTTTATATCACAAGATAATGAAAACCTGATAGTCCCTTTGCATAAGAACTAAAATGTTTGAAAAGAATCAAAGTAGCTTGACCGTTTTAACCTAAGAAAATATTACGCACTGCACATGAGGGGCTTAAAATGGGTACGGCTTTGTATACTCTGAAGTAAAAATTCATTAAAATTATTATCAGTACATTAAGACAGCAAATTCCAAATAAAGTAAAAATGATAGAAAATGAATATTATGCTAATGAGGTATTTATGGACATTATTACAGAACTTCTAATTATTCGAGTAGGAAATAATAGTGATTCTAGTGAGAGTGATATAAATTTTAATTATACTTTCAATAATAGCTTTTAAACCGTCGTGCCATCGATATAACGTTTTTATAATTTTATTTTAAAGTTTTAGTATTAATAACTTTAAAAGAGTATCTGCAATAAATGGTAGGAGTCAGGGAATTTTGTGCTCTTCAGGAAAGGGTAACTCTGATATCAGTTGTTGAATGTTTGATGCTTTGTTGTTTTTAATTTTTATTCCATTTTAAAACAAAAACATCTTTTTTTTGATACAACTATTTAATTTTAAATGATAAGCACATAAACTGTGGGATCATTAAAAAAGAAATTAAGATTTCTTTATATCAATGTCATGACCATCTAGGATTAGTATTTGAAAAATACAAGTTTATGTTATATCATTTAAGTTAAGCAATATTCGGTAAAACTAATAAATTTTTCTTAAACTATACAAATTTTTTTTTAACAATGTTAAAGAATTTTGGACATAGCTCTAAAACCAATGAAGAAAATGGACAATTTCAATTGATCTGTTATAGGGCCTAAACAAATTCTTACAAATTTTATGCTGAACAATTTCTCGTATCTGGCCAAATCTCTAACTCTTCCCATTTCTAAGACTGTCATGTTGAACATGCTCGTTTGGATACCCTGTATATATAAAATAATCCCAAATTTGGTAAAGATTGCAAAGCCCTTAGAGGATGTATAGTCCTGTAGGGTAAGAACAAATAGTAAAATTTTCAAGACTGATATTGTATTGATCAATAAATGACAGTTACTTGAAAATTGTCGAAAAATGTTGCAGTCTCTATAAATGGTTGTCACCTCAAAGGTAGGAAATTAGTAAGTTAACAATGAAAATATATATTTATTGAAAATTATATGTTCAATAAAGATAGTTATAGAATAAGCAATTAGCAGTTCAAAATTAAATATACCAAATAATATATTGTGAAGTATCGTATTTCTAATTTTTAGCCTAAGATAAAAATTTTTGCAGATACATGGTACAAAATAAAAATATAAATATTAGAATAATATAATGGGTACATTATTCAAAAATAAATTCACCAGTTCTCATTGGCATTTCAGTTCTGTTGTTGTTTAAAAGCAGGGATATTTCATCATATAAATTTTGGATTACGGAATATGAACACCCAGTTGCAGTCATAAGTTCTACTGGCATTAGTTTTTGGAGAACTTTTTCGAGCAGCCCCTACATTGAATCAACTATTTTCAATAAATAATGTATATTTTCATTGTTCACTTACTAATTTCCTAAATATATAAATCTTCGAAGTGACAACCGTTTATACAGACTTCATAATGATTTTCAGATATTTCAAGTAACTGTCATTTATTGAGTAATACAATATCAATCTTGAAATTTTTAATGCTTCTTAACCTAAAGGACTATACATCCCCCAAGTTTCAGATTTTCAGGACCTTTCCCATCTGAGGTACTTAACACTAAAAACTTGTTTTAAATATAAAACACCATTTTTAAAATGTTATTATTTTTAAAGGGTTGCTATATCAGGCATCAAGCTTTGAGAATAAACTCTCCACAGGGATGTCAATAAGTAGTAAAAAATTTAACTTTGATACAATTTCCTTATAAGAATAAAAAATTTCTGAAAGTTGGAATTTCTTCATGTAACTTACCGAAATTCAGGGTAAAATATGTAATAGAAAGAATTGAGATTGAGAAATAAACTATATGGCATAAAATAAAGGCATTTTCATGGAGAATTTAATGGTTTCAATCTGATGTGATTAGCATAATTGGTTCCAGAGATATCACAAAAAGCATAAACATATGTATTTAACAAAAATAGGCTTCACTGCATAAACAAAAGCTGTATAACTCAAAAATCTAAAAACTATTCAGATATGTAGAAAAGTGTATGCAAAAAATTACAAATATTAGAACTGGTCATGCAACCAATTAATTTTTGATTGGCCGAGTTGCAATGGAATAACCTTTTTTCTTTAATATGAATGCATAAATATATTTATATAAGTAATATATGAAAAAAATAACATGCTTTTTGTATATTATACATTTTAATACTTTGTTACTGCAATAACTCTATCTCCCTGTATCTAAAGTGCACCAATGAATTCATAGTTTCAAAATAGCCGATGGTCATTAGAGCTGATATTTGCCAAACCTATGTATAAAAAGTGCAGTGTTGCTTCCATTTACGTAAATATTCTTTGATGTTACGATCACTTTATTATATGGATCTTACCACAACTATTGTGAGAGAATACCTACTTCCATCTATTTTCCCTATAGTATTAACTATTTAAAGAAACGAGTATAAAAATAAATAATGGAAATAAGTCTTATATGTGATATTTCAAGCTGGTTTTTGATGTTTTATAGTGTTGGTCCATCTCTCTATCGCCTTCTGTTCATGCCTTAATCTCAGAAACGGCCAACACGATTAATATGAAACTTGGAACACTTATTTAATAATATACTAAGGTTGGACATGTAACAAAGTTTTTATATACAGGATTCAAAAAAGTTTGCATATATCTTGAAAAATAATGTGACAGATAATAAGTCTATCAAAGTCTAGATTAACGTTTCTAACATTATTATTTTACTATTGCTAATAGGAATTAGTTATATATAGGGATGTAAAAAATTTAGCACCTATATCTCAAAAAATAATACTAAATAACACATAATGAACAATTTTAGCAAATAAAATTTTAATTGCAAGTAAAACCTGATAAATCTATTTGTTTTTTTTTAAAGGCGCACACTATTTGGTTCAAAATTTATTAATGAAGTCTACTACCCTAACACCTCTGATGTCAGACAAAAACTTAAAAA
Organism: Phrixothrix hirtus; assembly: GCA_024586415.1. Lineage (NCBI taxonomy): Eukaryota > Metazoa > Arthropoda > Insecta > Coleoptera > Phengodidae > Phrixothrix > Phrixothrix hirtus. The sequence goes on from JAHWXV010794031.1 coordinate 4,872, forward strand.
TTTGAAAGGATTTTTGTCTAGAAGTTTTTTACATTTTTCTTAAAATAACCAAAAGTGGATTTATCATACATCAGTAAGTTGGTAACTCGCTTTCAGATTCATTATGAATGTTAATGACGGCAATCAATTTGGCTCTTCATAATATTTGTGAGAAGTGTTTAATAATGTAATGGAGCTCTTCATTGAGGCAAAGACTATTTGATTGATTGGACTGCTTAAATACAAATATGAAACTGCACCTCTTTTATATGCAATATAACTTGCTGAATTCTTTGCTTCATGTTTTTTTGCAAATATTCAGATTTTGTTTTTCATATTTTTTGTCACAGCAAAATTCCATACTGGTCATTTGTCTGATTCAAAGTGCATGCAACATTTGCAATAGTTCTTTAATGCTCTTTTTTTACCATTTTTACGTAAATATTCAAGCTTTTCAGTTTCACTTCCTGTTTCTTTAATATCACATTTTTGATTAGCATGTTCTATGATTTCGGGTAACCCATCACTTTTTCCTTCATTATTACTTGGTATTGTTCTGAAACAAGTTATATAAATAAATTAATTAAATTTTAGCATTTATATTACTAGTATTATGGAAAAATAACAAAATTGAATTTATTCTTTACTCCAAAAACCAGTGTTAATACTGAAACAATTAACCTACATTTAGATGATCCCAGGTAATGTTCATGCTAGAAGGAGATTTAGTAAGTTTTGAAACAAACTGGAACTGTTCTAAATGTTTGGATGCTATAGACGGCAAGCATGTTATAATTTAAGTCCCCAAAAGTTATTATTTTAATTATAAAGGTCAGCATAATGTTAATGGCAATTGTTGATGGGGATTTTAATTCATCATTGTTACAGCCGGAACAATATAGTTTTTGATGGAGGCGTTTTCAGAGCTAGCAAAATTTCCAGTTACGTTAAAGAGCAATCAAACAGTTTACAACAAACTCCACTGCCTCATGTCTTTGTCATGGATAATGCATTTTTCCTTTCAGCACTTATAAACTATATTCATATTAATGTCAAAGTTAAATAAAAATTTGTAATTACAGGCTTTGCAAAACAAGAAATATCATATAAAATGCTTTTGAACTTTCATCTAGTGTCTTTTGAATATTACGAACACCTATTTTACTTACTTCAGAGTGTGTAGATAATAAAATCTCATATGAGTTATTTACATAATTTCTTACTTTAGGAAAAATCTTCATTTAGCGTGAATCCACCAGAATAAACTTTTGATAAAGAAAATACTACAGTGGGTGAAATACAAAATGGAAGCTGGTAAAATGACAAAATGCCACAGTCTCTACAGCCTTTAGAATGTCAAGGAACCAATATCAGGTGTACAAGTAAGACTTTACACATTTTTTGATAAAAATAACATTGCTTTGAAACATAAAAAACATGTTTACTTTATTCATAGTCTACTCCATTGGAACCCATAACCTTAACTCATCTTTCAGGAAAAAAGCAGTTTTGACACTGTTAGTGGTTATTTTGAAGCAACCAGTTATGAAGCCAATTTATAATTCCTTTATAAGTGAACCGTTCTCTAGAAGAGCTGACTCCATGAACTGGAACAAATAGTAATCAGAAGCAGCAACATCTGGTGAATGCAGCAGGTGAGGTAGAATCTCCCAGTTCATTCTTTCTAAATAATTTTTGATGGAGATGATGGAACATGTGATCTGGCATTGTCATGCTATAAAATTATCTTATGATGTCAGAATTTGGAAATGCAGAAAAAAAAACAAAAATATTTGTGATCGTTTTATTCTAACACTTCCACATGATGGATGAAATTATTCAGAATATTGGTTAATACTAATTCCAACGAGTACCGCTCTTAAACAATTATTGAAATTATTAAGGTGCACAGTTCATGATTAAGTATAATATTCATGAAGTGTAAATAATCTTAATTATTTTGCTTTAGCTGTCATATTTCGTCTTATTGGTGTGATGTATGCTCTTCCCTATTTCGATCCACTGTGTGCCGGTTGTTCTTCCTCCAAAGCTTGCCTCAAATGTAATAATGTCATCAATTCTTTTTCTGTTTGACATGCATCTTTGTCAAGTAAAGCTTCCAATTGTGCATCTTCAAATGTTTTGGTCTTTATTGTCCCAAATCAAAACCATTTAGTGCGTTTAATTTTACAAAGTAGGTAATTAGGTGGTTTACTGAAATCGCTTGCTGTGTGCTCATTGAACACTATAGAAGACCTAAAACCAAATGCATGTGTAAGTTGATATTTTCCTAACCTCATTTTCTATAAAGTGAAATCGCAAAAAACTTTAAAATGGGTGACAATTTTATTTTAGAAGTTTTATGTGATAATAATTATGCAGCTGTATCCGATGTCACTGAAGTATTAAAGTATTAAAATATCAAAATGCCAAAAATAAATACAATACCTCAAAATAACGTCTTTTATTCTGTGATAATACACAAAATGTGAGGTTAGCTTATTGTACGTGCAAGTGATCCAGTAGAAAATTTTACACTTGCCTTTCTTGTAATTGGCTTGGAAATCAGCAAAATCATCTATAATGCACCCTATTGCTTCTGAATCATGCAAATCACTTTTCACACATGCTTACCAATTAAGCATGTCCTTTGTAAATTCCATAAACAAACGAGACTTGCACTTTTCTTTAGTAAACTTCCTGCATTTTCAATGCGATAGAAATAATAGTTGTTTATACTTTAGTCAAATGACATATACTATATTTTAAAGCTGCAAGTGCACCTTTCAAGTACATGTATTGCCAGCTTTAACATAATGCCAATAGTACGGCTTTCATCATCCATTAAAAATCCATAAAGCCATACTTGTACACCTAAGGAATTATTCAGTAAACACAAAAGAAGTTTGAGAAGAATTTACGGACTATTTTGTTACACACAAAGGAGAATTAATTTGGGAATATAAGTTTCCATAAGTAAAGAGCATGTAAACAAATAAATTATAATAAAAATGTAATTGTAGAATGTGTATTTTTTTCATATTCTGCTTTAGTTTTGTTGTGCAAATGCAAAGCAAAAAAGAACTCATATATCTTCTAGAATTATTGTTTGATTGCATAATTATATCAAAAGCCCTGCTTACTGGTGGGATCTTTATATTTTAAAATTTAATTAATAAAGTATATGCTATTACAGACTAAATGGATGATACCGTCAACTTGAAAACATACACATTACATTAGTTTTAGTTGTTTAACAAATAAATGTGTATTTTAAGTTATCGTCATTATTCTCCTGCAATAAACTGAGAAAATTTAATATAAATTATTTTATATTAAAAGGTTGTATAAATTTAATTATACAGTTCAAACTACCCATGCATCGGCAGAAACTAATATAAATGTAACATTTTTAGAAAAATTTTGTTCATGTAGGGATCGCACCTGCCATTTCCAGTCAAATGCTTGTCACTTTACCAACTAAGTCCCAGTTGATACGTTGTATAGTATGGATGTGAGTTTTCCCCTCCGTGTAAACTTAGTTATTTATTTATTAATTAATAAATAATAAAATAGGTCATTAAATTAAAACTGCGATAACAATTATTCCAATCTTAATTATTTCTTGTTCACAATGCGAACATGAATTTAGTTTTGATTGAAGAATAAAAAGCAATAAACATTTAAGTTACTAAGAGTTAACTCTATAATTATTAAGTGAAGTGAAAATCAAAATGAAATAAAAAGAAGCAGTTACAAAACAGTCTGATGATGGGGGACACCGAAAAAGGCACAATAGCAAGGAAAAGAATAGAAAGCATTATGGAAGAAAAATAAGAAAAAGAAAAGCGGAGGAAACACAGGTAAGGCCTCTTAATACAGAACACGTAGACATTAACAAAGAAAGTATGCTAGAAACACTTACACAACTATTCAATGACATAAAAGAATTTATTGACAATGATCTTGACCCCAATCATAAAATTACAAAACTATCTAAAAGTGTTTTAAAAGAAAAACTCATGACCCTAACAATATTCCAAGCAGAACTTATCGATGAAAATAAAACGCTAAAATTGCAAATTTATGAACTAAAAGAAAAAATTATACTTTACAGACCACAAAACCAAAAATTGCACAAACATATGCATAAATAACAAGTATACCCATCCAACAAACTACCCCAACACCACAAATGCAATTAAAAACCACAAAGACAAACACAGTTTTCATACACGCAAAATAGGAAACAGACATCAGAAAAATCAGGGATATATTCACACAAAAAATCAATCCAATTAAAGATAAAATTAAAATTAACAATATCAGATCTACACACAACATGCTTATTGTTGAAGCAGCAACGGAAACGGACACAAACATAATCATAAATCACCATAATATTCAGGCCCTATTCAAGTGCAAACTATCTAGAAAGTGCAACCCTCTGGTAATCGTTTACGATATACCAATAGGTAAAACGGAAGATCTAAAAAGCAAATCTAAGAACAAAATTTCGAAGACAACTTGGTTATTACAGAAGAGGAGTTTTATCTTGGGTTTAAGCCTAGATTCAAAATGGGCCCCAAAAACAAAGTAATCGAGGTAAATAAGAAAAATCAAACTAAACGCAGGGAGGATTTACGTTGGGCTCAACACCCTAAATTGTAAAGATTTCCTTGTAGTAACACAGTGCATCAGATGCCGAGATCTCGGGCATGTGCAGAAATTCTGCAAGTCCGAGAAGGAGGAATGTGGCTACTGTGGAGCCAACAACCACCTTACACAAACATGCTCAAGAAAGGACACCCCCCAAACATGTATGCCTTGTACTCTCAGAAACAAGAGATGTACAGTAAAAACTTTAGAGACTGTGAGACCTAGAAAATACTTTTAGACAGACAGATACAGAAAACTGACTATGGAAACTAAAGACAACAATATAGACATAAAACCAAAACACAAACCACCTTCTAGGAAAGCAAGGGACAATAGTAAAGCCCTTGCTTTCAGTCTTAAACAACTTAACGTAAATAAGACAGAAAAAAAGCACATAAACAGACTTTAACATAACTAACAACCGTAAAACAAAGGAACTAGCATTACAAAAAACTGCAAAAAACACAATTTGTAATTATAAAAACATGACACAAACCGACATCCTCAAAAATAACTGACAAATACATACAAAAGGACTTCATTCATGAAACACTTATACAGAACGACATTCCAACTACAAACCCCTAAAAACAATCCGATGCAAAATGAAGCCACTTAAACAGGTCAAAACATAGACCCCACAAACATATATGACAGGTTAGAGGTCCGCATGAGACTTAGTAGATTAGAAAAGCAAAATATACTCAATATAACTTTAAGACATCTTGTACGGACAACGCATGAAAACGGTAAAAGAATTGCATTTCCGGTACCTGATCCAGTTGACAAAATATAACTTCGCTATGTCAACCTTCCAACAGACCCGAAAGAACTTGAAGATCTCCTTCATAAAATTTTCAACAGAAGAGGGGAGGTAGTGGATATGTAATCTCTATACAACGACTACGTAACTACCTACGGAAGAATTGTCTTTGACCCTAAGCAGAAATGGCCCAACAGCCATGCCCTTACAAGACACTCATAACAAGACTCTTACAGCATAACTGTCATCGTAGCAAGACAGTTATGCACGAACTTTGTAAGGTTGAGGAGGATTCCGAGATAGACATGATGCTACTCTAGGAACCATATACCACCAGGGATGGCCACATTCCTAGCATGCCAATATCCAGTCTAATAGTCACCAGAGGCAAATCGCCAATGGTGGCAATTATAATACTTAATAACATCACAGCAACTGTAGTGGGGCATCTCAGTGATTCCCACTACATCTACATAAAATAATAACGCATTCAAGAAGCTGGATATTGGTTAGCGCTTACTTCAAATTTTCTGAAAATATAGAAAATTATCTCAGAAAAATTCACAAAATTGCCCAGACATATACAGACAGATGCGTCATATATGCGATGGCTGCTAACGCTGTCGTATATGTGGCACAACAGAACTGATGAAAAGGGTGAGAAAGTTATGGAACTCATTTAAGAGATGCAATTGGAGATCCTGAATGAGCCAAACAATTCACCTGCATACCACGGAGACAACATCAGAACAAATATTGACGTTACACTCTGTATAATACAATCCTACAACCAGGTAAAAGACTGAAAGGTACACGAAAACAAGACATTAAGCGACCACAATGTAATTACTTTTAATCTACACAAAAATTCAAACACAAGAACCATCAAAGATAACAAAATTTTTAATTATAAAAAAGCAGACTGGACTAAACTACAAAACGAATACAAACCACCCAATATCATACAACGAAACAAAGACATAGACACATACAAAATTACTGACAGAAACGATCACAAACGTAATGAAAAAGGCCATCCCCAAATTCCACCCAAAATACAAACTAAAACAACGTTTTGGAACCAACATTTAGCTGATCTCGGAAGACAAGTAAGAAAAGTTCGCAAAAAATACCAGACATCCTTAACTCCATATTTCAGGATAGCTTCGTTAAACGAGTACAGGTGAATTAAAAGCCTGTACATTGATGAAGAATATAACAATAACATTGAAAGCTGGAACAAATATGCAGAAACAGAGTTAGGGATCAATTCTTGGGGCCTGCCATAGAAGATGGCAAGCGAAAACATTCGACAAAATTCGGAGATCGGCACATTAAAGAAAGGAGATGGGACATACATAACATCCTGGAAAAACACAGTCACAGACAATGACTCACAAAAACTAATACGGTCAACGACATATGCCTCAAGTCATAATCAAAATATTTCCAAACCATTCACCACTACAAAACTAAATGACAGACGGACAAAAAACAAAGCACCAGGTCCTGATGGAATTAAGAAAGAAATAATTAAAGCTCTTAAAGATCTTATATCAGCGAACTTTTTGGCCCTATACAATGAAAGCCCATTTCAAGGGAAAATCCCTAAGTCCTGAAAACAGGCATACGTAACCATCCTAAAAAAAGGTACTGGGAAAGACCCACAAAATGTAAAATCATACCGACCAATCTGCTTACTCAACACCTTAGGCAAACTACAAGAAAAACTCATATGCAAAAGGATAACGGAACATTGACACAATTATGGCTCCAGTGGAAGCCAATACGGCTTCCGAAAAGGCAGATTGGCAGAAGATGCCATACAATTGCGCACCATCTCGCAAAGTAATGCCAAATACACAGCGTTAGTCTGTATAGATATAAGCAGAGCTTTTGATAACTTGTGGTGGCCAGCCCTAATCAGAGGCCTGCAGAAAATTAACAACCCACGAGATCTCATAAAATGGATGATCTATTACTGGCATTAGAAAATGATGAAGAAATCTTACAAACTACAGTCTACACAGATGACATAGCATTACTCCTAGAAGCAGAATCCCACAGAGCATTGGAAACAAATATAAACGCTACGCTAGAAAAATTCAGAATTGGTGCTCGAAGATAAAACTAAAAATATCACCAGAAAAGACGACTTACACCGTGGTAAGGGGAAACCTACAGAGGAACCCAACCATTAAATTGCACAACAAAAAAATTTCCAGAGCCAAGAGTACCAAATTCCTAGGAATATTAATAGATGAAAAACAAAATTTTAAAGAACATATTAACAAAGTTTGCGAGAACGGTACCAGTATTATTCAGAAACTAGCCCGGATAGCACAAAAAGATTTTAAGATACCTCTATTTAGTGCTAGACTCTACCTAAATAGCGTCCTAATGGCTATTGTAGCATACACTGCCAGTACTTGGAACACACAATTAAAGTTAGGCTCAATAAAGAATAAGATTTTATCTATGCAAAGGGGTGCACTACTTAAAATTACTGGGGATTTTTGCACGTCAATTGACTCCCTGCTAGTAATCCTAGGACTTGTACTAGCATACCTACAAATTAAGGAAGCAGCCACTAGATAATGGCTTAAAAAAGGCGACCTACAGAAAGTTCATGAAATACTGAACCAACAAGTGGTGGAAAAATCTGACATCACAGATAACATCTATAAGCAATGGCAAAAAGAATGGGACGATTCCATTAAAGGGAGAAGGATGTACTTCCTAATCTCGGATGTCAGATTTGCACAACGCAACAAATGGTTTAATCCAAATCGAGGAATGATTCATTTCCTGACAGGTCATGGCCCATACCACACTTACCTAAATTATCATTCCCAAAATAAATGTAAATTATATTTTAATCATTTATGGATGTTTGCATATTTATATACATAAAAGAAAGTCATGTGTTGTTTCACACCAGATTCTTTTATTTTCAAAATATAAGGAAGACTGTTAAAATACTACAGAAATTAGAAGAGCTACACATCATGTAGATTCACAATTAAATTCAAAATATCTAGCTTTAACAGTCCTTGCTCTAAAGTGTAACATTTGAAGAGATTTTCTACTCGAGTGGGCACCAAACCCTTGGTAGCTTAGTTGGTGAAGTGGCTGGGATTTGACTGGAAATTGCGGGTTCAATCCCCATCCGAGGGAAGCTTTTCTCTAAATGTTATGTTTCAGATTGATTATCTCAGACATGTTATCTCACTCCTACAATAACTTAATATTTTATAAAATTGAAAATAATCATGTTTTAAATATAATTTGAAACTTACCATTGAAATATTTCCTTTTGTAGATTGGCATGCTGATACGGTTTGTAAAAAATCAGACTTTAATTGGATAAACTACATCGGTACTGGAACCAATCTTCCTGATTTTTGCTTTTTAAAGTTCACTGTTATAGTGATTTCTCAAATTACGAATTTTCCTTATTTCTTCCACTGTTGTTATAAATCTTTTTCAATTTCCTTTAAAGAATTTTGCTTTTTGTCCTCTTTTTATAATATCTGCATTTTACGGATGGTACAAATTAATAGGTTATCCAGGGAATAAAGAATACTAAGGAAATGCCCTAAAGACGTAAAGTTGTGTCCAAATTGACCGACCATGATGGCTGCATTAGCATATTGTGTGCATGTATTAGAAACGTCAAATTTGTATTTACTATTCTATCATTGGTGTGCATACTCAAAATTAAAAATAAATCGTAATAACTTAAAGTATGCATACCTATGAGTACATAAACAAACATTTTTGACTTTAAATAGTTTTAATTTTAAATATAATCAATTGAACACTATGAAATATGCACCAATAAATTCAAAACACTTTATAAGCAAAAATTAACGATATTATTTGCAGGGTGTCTACTGAGTTTGAAAAATTAAAATTTGTTACTTTTTAGTGACTTTTCGGGACTTTCACGCAAAAATTTCGTGACCTGTAAAATTACATAGATTAATACAAATTAATAATATTTTTGATATTTAGGATATCTACCCTATCTTTTCTGATAATAATTTTACTTTCTAATAACCAATAGGTTAATGATAGGTACCTACAGTACTTACGGCATTATATTTTACCAATTTATTAATTTTGTTTTACATCAACTCAATATAAACTCAACATAAAATAAACAATTTATAAACTTTAATTCGAAA
>JAHWXV010794131.1:0-13511 GCA_024586415.1 Phrixothrix hirtus
AATTTCAAAATTCGTGCCATTGCTATTAGGAGGAATCTACTTATTTATTTCAATATAAACTCCTAAGAAAACAATAGATGGCTCTGCCATACTATATCGTGTATATATATATATTCAAAATCGTCTAACTATTTTTGTTACCAAAGAAAAGATGGAAGTGATTGCGTGATATGGTGTCATCAAAATTAAATTGCTAATAAATTATTTATGATGCGTTTCGAAATGTAAAACTATCATACGATTTCCTCGGCCGCGTGTTAGTGGACCCAAGATATTTTATAACGTATAATATTTGTGAACAACAAGTTATTATTTCATAAAATGTCTTTAATGCATGACCATTTTACGTTTCCAATGTTTTTACATTATCTTTCACCCATAACATTTTACAGTGATGTCTGAATTTTATAATAAATAATAAATAAATAAATAAATAGATAGACAAACGTGCATAACGTAAAAAATCATTAATTTTTTTTGTTACGCATAACGAATATTACATGATTATAACTGTTTTGCTATAAAGAATGACAATAAAAGAAGTTGTCAAATGTCAGATTTGAATTCTCGCCAACGTAAGTAATTGTTCCGCATGTCGCGGCTTAAACCATTTAACCACAATCGCTTAAATAATTAGAAGCTATTTATACAGTATTTATCTTACAAATAGCCAAATGCCCAAATTAACAAGTAATTTGTTATACATTAAGGCCTGTACACTCAATTGAATTTCACAATTCTTGTGTTAATAACATAATCATTTTTGAGTTAGATTATTGCCGAATTTAGTTCAGGTAAAATTTTCAGGCATGTATGTGATTAAACTTCCTTAAATGGAATTTCAATTTGTAAAATAGTATAAAAATGTTAAGGTACCTACATCAACGCCAGAATCCGTACACATTTTTATGAGTAGAAGTTGCACTGTATATGATTTGAAAAAATCATTTTAGTGAGGTGAATTCAGAAGAGATAATGAAATGAAAACACCATGCCTTTACAATGCGGAATTATTTGACTACCGGAACAAATATTATTATCACTCCGTTAAAGTAATTTTCTTTTTATATAAATTTGAGCTGCCAGGCGATTTAATATTAATTTAAGATCAAAGATTATTCAGAATTTATAAGCAATTTTTGCCTCAATTAAACAGTTCTGTAACTTTGATCAAAGTAAATGTATTTTTTTGTACTGACATGTTAAGAGTTAGATTATTGAAATCCGTTTTGTATTATTGTTCAGAATTTACCTTTAAAGTCTTAATTCATGACTCTAAAATTAAATTCAGGTTTTATAGAGACAGAAATGTTGGATTCGAGCTTTAGATCAGTCGAAAATTTTTAAAAAGAAACTACATAAATTAATGAGAGGTCGTATTAACTGTTGCTTTTTAAATATGTTGATTTTTTTATGTTATTATACTCATCTTATGTACGAGTGCATAAGGCTCTTTTTAATGGTATCAACGTAAACTTACGTCACTGAAACATTGAACACGATTATTTATATAGGCACGAGTAATTATAACTTTAGCTAAGAAACAATTCAACGTCGTATTTAATATTTGGTACTAGCATAATTAATACTCCTTGAAAATCAACGTCTTTATTTGTGCAAGTAGAAATTACGCTTTAGAAACCCTATATTTCAGTGAAAATCATTTTAAACAAAGCTAATTTTCCAAAAAAGTTTTTCAATTACCAATACTTTCCCATAAATTATAAATTTCGGTACACAGAATAGTTTTTACCAATTGTTATGACTCATAGATGATTATGAATGATAAATAACTCGAATTATAAGATGTGTTACCTAAGTTATTCAATTAGCACACCTTAAGCAGTAAACTGTACATTTGTTTACTCACATAAAATGGCTGACCAAGAACAAATTTTCCATATTTTTATTGTGCGAGCCTTAAACCTATTGCAACGCATCAGAAGCTTGTCGCAAGATGTGTGTGGGATTTGGAGCAGACACAGTAAAGGAACGAACTTTTCGTAACTGGTTCCAAAAACTTGCTTCAAGTGAAAAAGTTTGCTACATGTTTGGTGTACTTTTGCAGGAATCATTCATCGTGAGTTTAAAAGTGGGAGAAGCATTACTGATAATTTCTATTGTGATCAATTAGAACATAAGTTTGGGAGGAATAGTTAAAAAGACAGCCAGCATTGGCAAACAGAAAGGATATTTTGTTTCTTCAGGGCATCACTCGACCTCACGTGGCAAATATGACTTATTCAAGATTTTGGCTGTTATAATGGTGTCATATGATTTCAAAAATGCGAAGCTACAGCAAATCTTTCCTTACAGGCCATCAGTTCCACAAATACTAATTTCGAAAAGAAGAGTCCTTATTTGATTCATCTCGATATGTTTCTCCTAGATACCTCAAGACACGATGATCCGCCAATCAATTTACAATCCAAGAACCCCATACGTAAAGAGATAGCGATAATTCCGTTGGAACTTTGTAAACGAGTCATGATAAAAAACACCGATGTCGTCGAAAATGCCATCTGACGATATAATTTTTAAAAAATAATTTGCAATGAACCTTTTTCAATGTTTTGTATTCAAATATTTGGAAAAAGGTTTGTTCCCCGTTCCCATTCAGGCACATCAGCTCAGTAGGATTTAATATCTGGAGAACATGCAAACTGTTTCATTTTTTCCAGTTCTCTAAATTTTGGGGAAATCCAAACTATATGAATAGATGAGTCATACTAAAGAAATCTATTGACGCAAAATCTTTGTACACGTATCATTACGAAACAATTGAAAAACGACTATCATAGCAGGCAAAAATCAATTAATAGCTAGATAAGTCTAGCTAGGAACAGTGTTCATTTTTATGGTTACCTGGAAAATTCATAAATATCGATTGACGTTTGCGCAAACTACACATTTGAATCCACTCAGGACACCTTTCTTGTTAAGTTAAACTGCATATATTAATCTATTCTTCTTAGCATTTGTTTTCCGATGGTTTTCCCAAATTAAAGGCGGGCATTTTTTTTTAAAAATACCACGTCACTCACTCCAGAGAAGTGGAAACTTTGGGATAAAATGTTGATTTAAGATTCAAAAACGATCTCTAAGCAGATTGAGGATACCCCCAAGATTTCACCACCGACAATTAATGAAATTCTGCAGCTACATCTTCGCATCAGAAAACTTTACTCCCGTTGGGTGTTCTATTCTTTGATGCTACTCGCGCGTCATGATATTTAATAGTGAAGATGGAAAAATGTTTGATTGTACCTATCATAAAAGATAAAATTTGGTCTATCCATATGCCTCGAAAATTAAGCACTAATTGACCGTTTGAGTGGAAAGTGCTTTGGAGGACGTTCCCAAAGAAGGCTACCGACATTTATATCTAACAACTAAGACATGTCGAATTAGTTTTTTGATTCGGCGATCGATACTTGCGTTGTTGGGAAGTCACAACATTCGCGAATTGATTGTCTTACAGGTTTTTCGTCATTCTAAATTACTTGTTGGAATTTATTTAATTTTCTGTTAAGAGTGGTATAGTTGCAGTTGTTAGTAGTAGTTCGCCAGAATGAAGCACGTTTATAACAAGATTTTCGTAATAATTGTGCACGTTCCACTTCATAACTATGCCTTTCTATCTTGAGGATCATCCAGATCGAGTACGCATCGTTAGTGCCTTGTTATTTTGAACGTTTTCATTGAAATACACTATGACACTATTACAGGGATGCCAAATGGTCCTCGCTCCAGGAAATCGGTATCGTTTTTAAAAGGTCTCATAAACCCCCGAATTTAAAGTTAGACCGCTAAAGTTCCACAAAAAAATTATCTCCCTTATCGTTCTATGCCATTGTTTATGATTTGGCGCAAGGTCATATTAAAAGTATTGCGGAAGGTCTGACAATGAGATATAAAATGGAAGACTGTAGAAGGGCTAAAAAAAATTGTGAGAACGAACGCTCTAAATATTATGGCAACAAGAAACTTATAAAAACTCATTACATAGAAGAATCACAATCTTATCGTCGCAAACTTCGCAGTGAACGTTACCTCTCGCAAGTTCATATGCTTTCCGAAAATTAATAAATGTTACAAAGTTAGTGTTAAAATCACGATCTGAACAAAAATTAGTATTTTAATACAAGTTATGGGAAGACTAAGAATTATTTCCACAATAAAATAAAACGAACTTCTACAAGATGAAGAAACCATTCAATTATAATAATGAAATCCTATTCAACCGGACGTTAATTCACTATTTGATTGATCTGCAGCATTTAGGAAGAATCATAAATAAATATGAAAACAAATCCAGAAATTTTTACAAAAGAAGTTACCTAATCATGAAAGGTTGACGAATTAAATGTAGAAATTTTAAAATCGGTTGAAAATGTAACAACATGTATTACGAATCACCCAATGAAATTTCACGTTGAGTTACGTCTTAGACCGAATTACCACCTTAAATGAATCATACCGGATGTAACATAAGTTCGTGTCATAATTTCAGAAGGCTGTACTTTGATCAATTTTAATCCAAAAAGTCTTAATAATCTAAAGTCGTAAAACTAATCGTTACAGGGTGTTGAAATTTCATGAGGATATCACAATTTTTTGAATAATTCAAAAAGTAGAGAAGATAAATTCATCAAATCTGGGCAACAATGAAACTTTAAATTAGCATAAACACTAATAAATGAATGGCGGAGATAAAGGAATACACTGGTTATATAAATCTCTGAAAACGGTTAGTTTTACGACCATGGTTTATTAAGACTTTTGGGTTAAAATTGCTCAAAGTATCGCCTCCTGAAGTTATGATATGTACTTATATTACACCCTGTATATTGTCGACTTATGTAAACTATTCTAGAATTTATAGTTTAGTAATAAATAGATGAATTACCTTAGTTTAGTTAGTACTAAATTTAATATTGATATGTAAATACGTAGTAAGTTAAACTGTGTTTTTATAAATATTGGAAATAAATTTATAATTTGTTGCAAATTGTAAATAAATCAGTAAATTGAAATAAATTATTAAATAACATGCCAGTTTTGTTGCAATAGTAATCCTTCCCTACTTTCACATTAATGTTAAATTATTTGTGTAGAAAATATTAACAATTCATAGACAAAATTTAAAACAAAGGAAAACCCTCAACATAGATCCTAATTTAATCTATAAAAAAAATAGTAATAAGTCATTGTCTATTCCAAAAGTTTCTTTAAAAAATAGGAAATGAGGTTTGCAAATAACAAAATTCTGATAAAATTGTCTTTTGCTACCGAATAAATGACACCTTGAAATATCGAACGGAAAAATGTATTTCCTCATACCACAAAGTTCATTATGCGGATATAAACGGCACCTTCAATTTTTTGGAGTCGGGTCACTATTTCTCTGTTAATATCCTTCTATCCTGATCAAGTTCCTTACAAAAGTGGGCAAAACGTTGTTAACACTTGCTGCGATATGACTCTGAAGTTATTTTTTGAATCTAGCCGTGAAAGCCTTTGTAAAATGGCATTCTTTTCGCGTTTTAAAAAGTGCTTCTCTAGATTATTGTTAGGTACTAAAATATATAATTGTTAAAAATCCCTCTAATTTAAATATAACAATTATACTTACACACAGAAAAAATTTATTATTAATTAACGTCGAAAATGATAATTAAAAAAAGTATATGATATTTTCAAACAATTAAAAATTATAATTATTTACTAATTACTAGGTTACTAGATGAGAAAGTTTAGAAAATTATATTAGGAGTTCAATTAGTAGAACTATACGCTCATTTATTTTATCGAATTGCCTCACTCGCCTGTTTTGGAAAATGTTCGTTTAACAAATAAAAAAAGTAATTCTATTAATAACGAATATTCTCCAACCGAAATCATTGGTAAGTAATTTGCGTAAGTGTTTTTATTTCTATTAACTGATTATTTTATGTTTTAAAAATAAACGTAACTTATGGACATACCTCAATTAAGTACGTAAGGACTCTCATCACGTAGCTCGGCAGATTTAAACATAGGCAGACGGTGGAAACGACTAATAACATTTTCGTGGTCTTATTTTGTGCTGTCGGATTAATTTTCGTTCTATGTTTCTTATTTGATAATTTAGTAACACACGTATCTTGAACAGTAAGATTCTTTCTAATACTTGTAACTTTTAAAATCGTACGACTAATCGAAATGTTAAGGATAACAATTATAACTACTGGTATTATAAGAGTGATAATTGTGTCACCAACGTTAAAGATGTTAGCCAAACTTTTCCATTGAAGATCTATTGTACAAAGATCTATTCCTTTTTGTGGATCAAATTGAACCCTCACAAACATAATCAAAGGCGAAAATAAGATCATTGCCAAAATTGTAAGACACATTATTACAAATTTAGCTCTCGAAATGGTACAAATTGATTGACGAAGTAAAGGATACCGAACGGCGATAAATCGTTCTACAGTAAAAGCCACTACAAACCAAACACTTAAAAAACTGCATATACCGGTTAAATATATCATTAATTGACAAATTCCGTGTTGATTAAATATGTCGATGTTCACCATGGTAAGCCATACAATAAATAAAGATAACAAGAAAATACTGTCACTAATTGCTAATCCCGTTAAATAATAAGATGACGATAACTTTTGAAGTTTAGTTCGGAAAAAAACTACGAC
Source organism: Phrixothrix hirtus (assembly GCA_024586415.1). NCBI lineage: Eukaryota > Metazoa > Arthropoda > Insecta > Coleoptera > Phengodidae > Phrixothrix > Phrixothrix hirtus. Next base: position 6,696 of record JAHWXV010794131.1, read on the forward strand.
CGAAAAACTGTTCCCGATTGTTCCTAAATATACCAAAATTGGAGTGTAATAAAATTGAAATAATTCAATCGTAGTAAATTCATTTGATGAAAAGTTCGAATTATTTAACAAGTTTTGCGTTTCATCCATCTTTATACGTAAACTTTATCAAAAATTTCGCGAACTACGAATGCGTAATGAAACATCTATTTATAACGAGGGTAGTTTTTAAACTACTCTGCATCGCGACGCTCATTGCTGCTACCTGTAGCTTTATCTCGTTTTAAGATACTGCGCATTGTCATTGCATCTTGCACTAAAGAGCTATTATTGGAAAAGTATTAAGCACCCAAAATTTGATGTTTTATTAATTTAAATAATCACACTAAATCGTTTGATCCATTTATTAATTTTGTTTAATATTTTTTGGACGGATAATTATGTTGATCTAAAGTATCCCAATTATATACAAAAACCGCAAAGATTTAACATTTGTATTAATTGTAGGGAGCAATTTTAGTGAAATCATACTAACACCTACATACAAGACATGACAATTAAATAACGGGACGAATCAAGTTGCCTTGAATTGGTCATTACCTAGCACCAGTAACTATGTAGTTCAATATATAATGGCAGAGCCATCTATTGTTAAAGTACAGGAATTAACGTTAAAATAAACATAATACAGATAATTATATACAACAAGAAGTTTAAATTCTAAATAAATAGAATTACTACTTGGGTGAAAAGTCATATACAAGTGTAAAGTTTTAACAAATATATGAACATTTGCAAGGCTAGTCACCACCAAAATTGCATAACCTTACATAAAAATGTAGATAAGCGTATAGCAAAAGTTTTACATTTTTAGAAGGCCCACCAAGTCACTTGTGGTTCATGATTTCGTCCTCATTAGGACTCGTTAGCACGAGACAGGCCGCTGTATACCATTTGAAAATACAAAACTTCCTTATAAGCACTTGACTAGTGCCGGTATAGAACTATGCAGTTATAAACCTTCAACTGTCGGCAGTTAAAATTTAAAATTGTTATGCCAGTGACTGACGTAAAACACATTAGTGTTTTGTCATTTTGCCAAAAATTATTTTAAACTCAAATTTGAATCAAAAAGTCAATATAAAGTTTTTAGTAAAACTTGACGAAAGCACTACCGAAACTTATTGCACACTCAAATGTGTTTCTCGAACACATGTTTTTGTGACAATCGAGGTTTTCTGCCGGCAGAGAAGAATTTGAAGACTGTAAAAAGCCCGATGTCTATAACAAATAATGGAAATGTCGAAAAGGTTTAAGATATTAGAAAACATACGTTTGCACATGAGAATAACTGCTGAGATATCAAATATCAGTAGGGAAGTAGTCACACAAATTTTGCACAATAATTTAGACCTGTCAAAGGTGGCCTGCGCTAAACTTGTTCCTATGAATCTAACACTAGATCAGAAGGAGTCCCGAGTTTCAAACTCTGCTGACATTTTGGATAACATTTAATGAAATCCAAGTTTCTTGAATTCTGAAGCATGAATCTTTTAGTACAATCTGGAAACTAAATGACACCCCGTACATTGAAAAACGCCAGACTCGCATAGAGTTAAAAATCTAGAAAGAGCAAACTGAAGTTTAAAACAATTTCAGCGTTTTTTCGATGTTAGGGGTATTGTATTAGTTGAATGGCTTCCTGAGGGTAGGATAGATAATTAACGTTATAAAAATGTTATGGAACGAGTACGAAAGAAAAGACCTGAATTGTGCACAAGTGTATAGATGCTGTATCACAATAATGCTCCTGTTCATAATCTTTTACTTATGAAGAAGATTTGGACCTCCCCCAAGGACACTACCCTCCATACTGACTTGATTTTGCACCATGAAGCATCTTTTTTTCCCAAGATAAAAGGCAAGTTTAAGAGATCCTATTTTAAAAGCGTTGAAGATATGAAAGAGAAAGCGGCAGAACTTCTTAGGACAGTAACGGTTGGTGAGCTACAACACTATTTCCACCAAATGCAGACGCGTATGCAACCTTGTATAAATGCGCAAGGCAGCTATTTTGAAGGGTACGCCAAACAGTTTCAGCTTTTGTTTAATATAATTTTGTATTCAAGGCAGTCTCGTTATCTAAAATTATTACCTCGTATATCATGGCGCATTTTGTCGAAACACTTTTGCAAATTGATTTAAATAAGCATACTGTAATAAATCTGATCCATAATAAAATCCATGGATGTTTGCATTTACATCCAACACTGACCATTATACAACCTGATATCTATTATTGCTGTATACACCATCGTGCAGAGAGCTTGATAATCAACATGTTTTTCAAAATGTTGATTCGAATTTTGTACGGTGATTAAATTTTTCAACAAAAGAGGCCTTACAACTTTGTAAATTAAAAACCAAATAGATTGTTGGTGTATCCACTGTGAATAAATAAACTAAGTTATTCAAATTGAGCTGATAAGCTCTAGAAGATGATCAGCGCCTTGGTCTGTCAGCAAAAACCCTTACTTCGTAAACCATTAATCGTGTTGAATCTCAACTGTTCAGTGGCCGACGTTTGAAAGCTAAACAAATTGCGGTAAGACTATGGCGCTAAAACAATTTTTACCGTGATTATTAAGAAATAATCACATATGACAAAGGATAGTGGAAGATAGATTCCGCGACTTTTTCTGTTGCACATAAAGGCGAACAGTTGAATTGTTTCTAAAACCTTTTAAATGAATACAATCTTAACCTATAACAAATTTTAGAAACAAATGTCACTTTACATGAGGCTGCGGTATTGGTTGAAAATGAAGTCAGTGGAGAAATCCAGGGAAGCATTCCAAGCGACCAACAAAAAGTTATAGTCACAGTACCACATTACTTAACCTAGGCACCATCGAGGCAAAAATAAAGGAAAACTGATTTGACTTGCCAAAGCTTAATTCAAACCCATTCTGGCTCCCAGCTCTTCTACTGCCTATTCACAAACATAAAATTTGGATTACACAAAGGGTTGTTTAAGACCGATTAAGAGATGCAAGTAGGCGCCAACTTTTTTCATAAAGACCTTATTGAAAAAAATGTATAATTATCCTGTTATAGCAAAATATGAATCATAGTCTTATTATAATATGATACAGTTTTGAATTTTTCTAAGGAAAATCATACGTATTTTCACAATAAACATGAGGTATTTCAAAAATATTAAATTTTGGTATAGGGAATGCTTTATGAAATTGCCCAGAAACCAAGATAGGCCGAGTAGTGATATTTTTGTGCTTAACTTGTCAACACTGGCATGAACTGTTAGGCTTCCGCTTCTCCTGCGCTGTAGCTGCGTCATGGACTCTCGTATGAGAAATAAGCATGTGCAAGGGCTACGGTAATTACGAATCCCGCTAAATGAGAAGTACGTGCCGTCATTCGTTTTCTTCAAGCGCAAGGTGGTTCCCAGCGAGTATTCACAAAGAAATGCTTGCCGTGTATGAAAACTCATGAGTCGACAACAGCGAAGATCACTGCATGACTTCAAGTAAGCAGTTTTAGACCATCCGTCATATAACTGGGATTTAGCGCTCAGCAATTTTAATTTTTTTCTGCATTTCAAGAAATATCTTGGTGGTCAACATGTCAATAACGATGAAGACATCAAGAACAGTGACAATGTGATTCCAGGACGGGGGCATTCTATGACTTTGTGATACAGAAGCCCATACCCCACCTTAACAAGTGTTTGGACAATGGCGACAAATTACGTCGAAAAGTAACCATTGTATCACTCTGTAAATTGTAGTAATCTATAGTTGTAATAAAACTTTTCTCATTGAATATTGACCGTCGTAACCTTAGTTTCCGAACACGCCTCGTATGTTAAAAAATGTAGCGCGTTCCATTTAAAAAATTGAGAAAGTTATCATTATGAATTTTGACCGGAACATACTTAAGGAATTATTATAGTCAACAAAATTAGGCCATGCAGTAAAATGAATGAGATTAATAAGGTATCAAATTGCGTGTATTGCAAAATATATTGGGTAACAATTTATACCTATTATGCCACAAAAATTGGCATATAATTTGAAATATTTTATATAACTTGGCAAAGTCCATATTGATTGGTTAGAAAAAATTAGCTGAATTCAAATCTTAAACAATAAATGGAGTATTCCATTTCAAACATACAGGTTTGATTCGGCTTGGAATTATAGGACATTGTCTAAGCCAAAATATTTTTAAAATGTCCGTCATTGAGTAGCTACATTTATATTATAGGTACGTCATCTGCGCGCAAAACGAAAATAGGTGTGTTATTCTTACAGAGGTGACGTCGATTGTATACTTTTGAGATACGTATAACCTAACCCGAATTGATAAATATATTGTATAGTTTTTTTAATAAAGAAATCCCCACAAAGAATATTTGTAATTTTAAAAAATGTTGTAACCTAGGTATGGGCTGGTTAATTTATTCAACGTTTAAAAGTTATACAGCGCCACATTGTATATGTATGTATAATGACTATTTTTTAGGAAAGAACTATACTCCTAAATGTCAGTTTAGTTATAAGCAACTTGGTGAACTTCGGCTTTGTTTTTGTTGACGTTTATTTTGACTTTTTGGATTTTGAAGCAAATTTGTTATTAGCTGTGTAAAAGTAGTTGGTGCAAACCTAGTTTAATTAATTAAAATCAAAATTAACGTTGTTACGTTTAGTTTGACATAATGTTAGTTTTTGCGCAACCATCCTGTGTATTTATTTATATAATTTGGTTTCAGATATTAATGAAATTCCACAAAAGCAGTTCATGCTTAAAATATTAATATTTTTGTTATGAGGCAGGGATATTTATTGACCGACTCCGGTAATATTGTGTTTAAACTTTTGGTAATTTTAGTAAAATGTTCTGCGCTTCTAAGATTGAAAGTATTTCGCTTTAAAGGAACAAGTATTAATTTACAATATTAATTTTACCCAATTTAATTTTTTAAATTAAATTATTTGTCAAGCAATTGCCGTTTTATTCGATCCTGATGAACACTTGTGTGCGTATTTCGCGCGCGAGCCAATCAAAAGTTGGAAATCGGTTGTTGTGGGCAATGTTTGCTACTTGGAAATATAAAATATATTTTCCGTTTTTTAACCTATTGTTTTATAGCATGGGGTGAGTGTGACTTTCTTGTGACTGCATTCAGATTAATTAATTAGTCTTTTCTTCTTGTTATATAGAATTCGCTCGGGCTAAAAAGATTTAGTTATCCGTTCAAGAATTTAGCATCTACGATGTGTCTTCCGCTCTTCAGTTGTTGATGGTTTAATCTCTCCGTATCCTCGACTACCAGAGCGTTTACAGAAATCTTGATTGCAACCGCTTTCGAGCTTGCCTTCTGTACGACTTCAGACTGTTACTGACAAGGGAACAAAGTGATAGAACGCCTTCTTATCTCGGCTCTCTTAAGCTGCGTCCAGACTATTGAACTGAACCGCGAACCGAACTTCGAACCAAACACCGAGTTAAGCTTGTATCTACATATGACTAAATTTTCAACAAGTCATACAACGAGGCAAACTTCGGATATTAAGGCAACTACATTGCCCTAACTAATCTAAACTTCCTGTCTAACAGTAACTATTTATAATTATATGAAAGGGCTATGTCATCAATACGTAAAATATATTGTACAATGTATCTAAAACTACTTCAATGCAAAAAGAAGATTTGTCCTTTCCTTTGTGGTTATATTTTACACGCCTCAACTTTCAAATTTAACGTCGATGCAATTTTGCACCGGACATCTTATTCTTTTAATTTATTGAAATGCTGTATATGTTTAGCATTTCAAAAAATTTTCTTAATTCTTGTATTCTCTAATTAGTTCTAAACACCTTATCTGACTAATCTATTCCTTCACACATCACTATTACAAATATCTACTTAAACCTCACGCGTGATCTTCTGCGTTCGGCTCGCGAAACCGAAAACGCAATTAAAAATCGTCGACATTAAAATGAAATAAACAAAAGCCCTTACCCCAGGGAACGATTTTCTTCTACAAGTCCAAAAACATGTTTTTATTGGTTGATATCAATGTAGAAATCAACCAACGCTACCCTTCCACTTTGAAAGTTATAAGGTATAAATTGCAACACCAAGAAGAAGCAGGAATTTCGTAATCAAAGTTGGTAGATCTGTTGGGCTGGCATTAAGTAATAATTGATTAACTTTTGAGATAAAGTGGTAATGTGATAGTGTCACATTTGACAGTTGTTATAATTTTTTGCTAACTTTTTTGGTCTGTGTTTTTCGTACAATTTGTTATTCTTTTTCATTGTTAATTAACATTATTTTGGTTGTTGTTCTTTTGTTAACGTGTTTTGTTTGTTTGGTCATGCCTACTATTAAAATAATAAGTATTGGCAGTTCACTTTCAAATCAGTTTATTCAAAAACGGCGGGGCTAATTTTTGTGTAATTTTTACATCTTATCAATAAATCATTTGTTATTATAATTGAAAAGTTTCGTTATGTTACTTTAAGCCATTTCGTAAATGTTATAAATTTTTTACAAGAAAGTGCAATAATTTGGCGTGTTCTCAGAATGCTTATTTTAAAAAGTTTATAACTTTGTTATTGGTGAACAAAACTTAACAAAAATGTAATAGTATACAGCTCAAACCTTGAAAAAGAGACCGTGTATATTATCGTTTAGGAAGTACTCTCTATTTTTTTTACAAAAAAGGTAAATTCGCCGCAATCCGTTATTTATGATAGAAATTGAAAATTTCCTTTTTTATAAGATGTATTAACATTATTTGAACAACAA
>JAHWXV010794203.1:0-16772 GCA_024586415.1 Phrixothrix hirtus
CAATTAATGCTTTCTTGTTAATTAAACTCGGTTTTGAGATTGTTTATGTTTGTTATACATTTCGGTAGCAATCTCTATTCACTTTGAACGATTTCTTAATGCTTTGGTTGTTGCGTAATATTTCCTCATCTTTAAGTTCTAATTAATTACATTTTATTTACGTGCAAGTTACTTAACAATATTTTTTTTAAAATTAGTTCACGGTCACTCACTCCCGGTTAACTTCTTGCGATCTTTTTAAAATGTCTTATCAGTTTAATGTTCTGGCATTTTTGTGAAAACGTAAGACGCGCATCATTTGTTGCAAATCAGGTCATATTTCGCTGGAAATGTTACAAGGGCTGGACTAATACTATAATTCTTAATATTTCCAAAACTATGTTTTTGAAAAAAAATTCATAAGCAAATTTTATTCTATAGTGTAAAAGTACCCTCGTATAACATCAAAATAGCGATTATAAAAACTGATATAGTTTCCCGCGTTTTAATGTTATTAATATTTAAGTTAAAAAGACAAAGTAAAAGACTTTAAAAATTCGCGGGAAAACATTTAATAATTAAAATAATTATATATATATATATATATATATATATATAAATATTTGTAAATCCAGTAGCTTGCCTAATTAGAATCAGACGAACTACAAATAATGTATTTAGTTAAAATAAATTAATTGTATATGTCAAATAAGATGTTACCATTTTAAATAGTAACGTGTTGCAAGTTTCAAGTACAAGAAATTGTCGTAAAGCGCAAGAATGAAATAGCAAATAAGTTACGCTAGTGGAATAAAGATACCGCGTCCTAAATTAGTATATAAAGAACGACCCAAGAATGCTTAGACAACTTCGACTTCAACCGCGAAGCCGAAAGGAACTACAATTTCAACCGCGAAGCCGTAAAGACTTTGAGTCTGACCGCGAAGCCGGGGACTTCAATTGCCAAGCCGGCGTACTCCGAATACGACCGCGAGACCGTAAACATCGAGCCGCACGCTCATGATGGGGCTCACTTAATGAATCAATCTTTGATTTAAAACATATAACCGACCCGACAAACCTAGTTTGGAAGTGGTTCAACCTTTCCACTGTCGTCGACCGTGATTTGTTGCTTGGGCAATGGGCATCGTCGCCGAGGGTTAGCCATGATCCTTCAGTTAAAGAGTTCGTTAGGCGATAAGGTAACTGAAGTATCCTGAAAATCACCGTCATACATTGTGCGAGGCCAGTTTTATTTGTGTTGCCGCAGTTGCACGTACGACTCGGCGGAGGAATCCGACAGATCCGCATAAAGAACTTGGGAACGTCACCTTTTGTTGCTCGTGCCATAAAAGCTAGCGTTACGAGGTATACAGACCGCAAAAGGTAAATGTGATAGGAGCACATAAAATCCTTAGCTCGATTATTAAAAATCGTTTATGAATCGATGTACGAAACATTGATGCGAGATCCGTTATTAATACGGTACCCACAATTTTCGCAATGTTAGTTTATTTGGGACACCCTATATGATGAATTTATTCACGAATTTAATTGTTTCTAATTTTAATAAGCGTTAGTTTTATTTTCTTCACATTGTTATTGTTTTCAAAAACAAAATTACATATTTCCTCATGGTTATAGTAAAATGAATTTGAAGTTGTTGGTTATTAACATAGCAATACTTCTTGATCTGCAAAGATTTGTGGTTCATTATAAAAATATTACGTATGATAGGGGGCGTAATGAATATGTATTCTATTTTAATAGAAGTGTCCGTCTGTGATTTGATATTTTGCATCTAGCTTCCCCCAGGTCGAGGTTGTTTCCGAAATTTTAGCTTGTGACCATGCTTGTGTTGAATCATGCATCGTTATTTGATTAATTTCAATTCTTTTTTTTAATTATTAATGAATATGTAACATGGCAATTTGTTATTATTATCATCATTAAAATGAGTGCCCATTGATTTTTATATTAATTTTAACCTATAAAATTCCGTACAGGCACTTTCGCTTAATAGTTTACTATTGTTTCCGTATCTTTTGCAGATAGGATTTTTGTAGGCTGCGGCATGAATATCTTCAAATTAATATTAATTTGACGAGGTCCAAGAACTCCTGAATTCCTAACATCAGTGTGTACTGCTACTTCCGTTTTTTTTCAAAGAATCATTTGCGGCATTTAAAGTCTTATGCTGATTTGATCTGCAGAAACCGAATAACTACTAATTATGAGTTAAACCAGTTAAATGCTATATAATACATTTTAATTAAGATACGCTATAGCGTCACCTATTTGTAGATTATAAACTGCGTATTTTTATAAACACTTGTTATTAAACAATTAATTGTTTAATGATTTACGTTTTTTATTCAATTTATAACAAATGCGAATCACTTTATTTACAGAGCCTTTGTTGAGCACGGAAATTCATAGCTTCTGTGATTACAGCCGGTCTGGGCACCGATTAAAACTGTTTTTATAATAAGGATACGTCTTGTATTAACTTTTATGGTAAAGAAAATTGTTTTTGTTACACTTGAAATATAGATCATAAGAAACTTAATAATAACAGAAAAACGGATGCACGATTTTTTAATACTACGCCGCACAGTGGGCCAGCATATGAACCCGTCGTTTGATTTTTGTAAAAGTTGATATATAAATATTTTCGATACCGTTGATTATGAATCTGAAATTGAAATTTCAAAAAACAAAATGGCGGACACAATATGGCGAGTTTGTATATTAAAAAATTGAGAAAAAAGACTATAAACTTGATATCTCGTGGTTTTTGGCAACGCTGATGGCGAATCAAAACTTGAAGTTTCAAAGGCAAAATGGTGGATTCAATATGGTGATTGATACAGAAACAAATAACGCGAAACACTTTTATAAAAACTTGTCGCATTTTTACAGGAACAGCTAAAAATGTCACGATTCGAAAGAGGAAGGTTTAATCTAAAAGATGCTACCAATACACGATCTAGTAATGAGGCAGAATACATAACTATTTTGTTAGTTGAAAATTTAATTCTTTCAAAACATATCTTGTTGTATACACCGAAGTTTGAGTATAAAAAACAACATATGTGACGCATATATACATAATATTATAGTTTTTTATTACAAATACCTCCAGGAACACAGTTCATTTCACGCAATATAATTTGAATACTTTGTTTCTGAAATATAAGCCTTAGACTGGATCGGTGAAATTTAAACTGCCTGCGGCTAACACAACTGTGAATTGCGAGGTTTAACTTTGAACTGACTTGGAAATTTAGGTATAAAAGTTGTTATCTTCAGCTTTGCATCGTGGGAAGGGGAATCCGATTTGTTTTGGATTTTTGTTTACGTTTTCGGGATTCTGGCTTACTGTGAACCGTTCTCAGGTGTCGCTTAAAGTGGTTATTTACTTACATGCAAATAAATGCATCACTTTGATCAAGTATCAATGTTTAACGAGTTAGTAAGGTTGGAAACATCAACCTTATTTAATTTTCTGAAAATTCTAAACATTTAATTAATTCCAGAAATGTAAAGTTGGTATTGAAGGTATGTAATAAAGACAGACTTTCAAGGCCGAAGACATAGAGGTACCAGTTCGTTGCATTCTAGTAGTTCGCATCTTTATTGCAAATTCAGATCGAAAAGTACTAGCATCTTTGTTAGCGAGGTACATGACTGTATCATATTTCTATAACCAGAAACGAGGCTTCTTAAGGTGTAATATATTCAAGACTTTTACTCGACAAAATTACACAGTGAAAATTGAATTGAATCACATTGTATAGTAGCCAAATATGATCAAGAGAGTGTTCTAAATATTTTTAATAGTGACATTTCGTAAAACCAAAACAGGCAACAACTCCATTTTAAGCTGTCATTGTCGTGTTCTTTATAACGGTTACATGGAAATGAGCTCAAAAATGAAGTAATTGTACTTATTTGTAATTTAGGTATTAAATTGCATCATCCTGTTTTGCTTATTATAAAACTTAGATTTTTTGTAATTTCCGCCTAACCAACGCTCTATTTGTTAATTAGCTATAATTTTTGTACGAACATTTTACTGTAATTAATTGAACTGTTAGTTGTAATAGGTATTGAACGTGTGAACAACAGTAATAAATAATGGAAGGTTTGTTTACCTGTCGCGCGATAAAAAATTATTTAATAATAGCGATGAGAATCAGGTCAACTCAACATTTTTCTAACAAATTCGATATTTTTAATAATTATAATTAGGGCTACTGTTTAGAGAATTATGAAAATTAGTTATTTAAATCTCTTATTAATGGTTAATTTAAAGCGAACGTAATGTATTTGGCATTTAACATTTGACCAATTTTTATAGCTACTGCTTCCTACTATGAAAATTATTGCATCCTACATTAAAATATGAGCTCTTTTAAAAGTTATAACTTAACACACTAAAACAAACGACTCGATTGCAATTCAGTAGTAACTTTTTTACGATGTTGCATTTAAATTTTAATTATTCAAATATAAGAATATCTTTCATTTATAACGAAAATGGTTAGATTGCATGTACAACTCGCTTGAAAATTGCTTCATTTAAATATAAGACAATTTTGTTATTAGTAAATCGTGACATTGCACTTTGTTGTCTGAACACGAATGTACTTCGTCAAACTATTACTGTTTTAAATTTGTTCTATTGGATTTAGATATTTTTTCCTTTGGCTCACGTGTACTTAATCTAACTTATTTAGGCAGAACTAACCGCTTACCGCTTCGGGAAAAGTCCAATCACAGCAGCGATTAGAACTCATTTATGTCTGGTTACTGAACAAAATCCTAGCCCAACCAATGAAGCGGCTAAGCACCAAGAGATTATTTTTAAATAAATTTTATTCGAGCAAGTCCGTAAATTAAATTTTTTCAATTACTAAAGTTTTGAAGACTCGATTCGGTTAGCTTCGGCAAGTTCAAGTCCGAGTTGAATTCTAGTCGTTGGTTATAATTCTGTTGTTATTTTAAAAGCAAATCCTGTGGTACACTCACTTCTTGCAACATAAGCTATAGTTATTGATTTCGGCATAGTAGCAACGTAGTAAACAAACAGCAACATCTTAAATGCTGCGAAGTGATGATGTACGTTATCTGAGCGTGCTTCAATGTGTAATTAACGTTTAGAAACAATAAAATGGTAATGGTAATTAATTTCTATATTTTTCGAAAAATAAATGGGGGCCTTTTTGCATTGAAAACAAGTCACCGTCGTTGAAGATTAGATTCTTTCGATTCTACTTATTCGAAATTTGCTACCACGGAAACCGCTTTGAAGTTTTGGAGTAAATTGCAGGCATACTTCTGTATTGTAAACTAACAGCTAGACGACATATTTTATTAACTACTGTAATATAATGTTATTAGGGTTTAATGATACGACATTTTAAATTTTTTTCGTGATGTACAGGTATTAGTATTTTAATTATGTTGAAATTTGATTAGTTGATGTTTGTAAAAGTTAAAACGCATTGGTACGGTGCGAAATTCGCGAAGTGTCATGCTCTACACATATTATTAACCATTACTGGTCATCCAATAAAACCTATTGTACTTTTATGCAAAGTTCGAAAGATTAAAATTTGTTTTAATTAGGTTTTGAGACATCCCGGAGAATTTTGATATCACTGAGATACTGGAACGGACTGGATCATATCTAGATTTCATTAGGGTCTTATGAGGTATATTCATTTGTACTAATATGCCTTAAAAATGACTGTTATTTTGAATATATGATTGTTTTGAATTTATGATATCTTTTATTTGATTATAATTTTTAAGTATTAAATTCTTAGGTTTTAAAGGTACAAGGCACAAGATTCAGACATGCTAAATTAGAGGAGTGGTGGTCTATTTAATTTTAACACTTTTTCGCAATCTTTTCAGGGACATTCTGATTCATACGATACCGCTGTCGCAAATACGTCGCAGATATATAGCAGGTTCCAAAAGTTTCCGGCCTAAATTTGATTTAATGAAAGAAAATGAAAAAAAATCTTTTTTCAGTATTCTTTTATTACATCTCTTTAGAGCACTTTAAAACCCATATAAAACTAGTGCGAATATTTCTGTTCAAAATAATGTAAAACCCTACATTTCACTTTCGCATCGATCTTGAGTTTTTTCCATCGCAAGTCCGATTTCAATTTCCAGCAAAGACAGTAGTTGCTCTAGGTCAGGTCCTCTTTTGGAATTGCTGTACTCGTTTTGTACTAACCTTATTCATGCCAAGATGCTCATACAGAATTATAAATATCACCCGATAATTATTTCTTATCCGCCTCTCTTCCAGTACCTCTTGCTTGACAATATCAATTTTTCTTCGGAAATCGTTTCCTTTCGCGGTATTTGTCTTCAATAAACCTGTCTCTCAAACGTAATTATTTTGGCCAACTTTTTACGACGGAATAGGCACGAAGAGTTACCATCAGCACTCAAACGCTCTTTAATTATTTTTCCCCTCACACAATGGAATTTTAAAGTATTAACTATTAAGCCGAAAAAGATAAATAAACGAAATATCAACGGTTTCAAAGAGATGTTTTTTATTTGTGTCACTCAACGCCAACTATGTTAGAGACAATAAATGATGAACTGCCCTTGTAGATGTTATAAAGTTTTTCATAGTTGTATTTTTGTTTCAGTTGAAAGTTTACTGTATATGTTTTAGTTGCTCAAAGAATTCTAAAGGGTTTACACTACGCGCATTATACTCGCGAAACTGTTTCGCGAGGCAAGACTGGCATTGTGTACGTGTCCCTAATCCTCAAATTTGTTACGTGAGATAGCCTCGCGGCGAGCCAGCCCCTAGTCGGTTTTTGGATGCGCATCAAAAAAGCCTCGCTCTTCCCGTTTCGTGTAGTGCGAACGTGGTTACTTGTTGCGCTCCAGTAAATGAAGCAGGAACAGTGATTTCACCAAAACTGACGGCTCGCCTTCTTTCGTGTCTGTTTTGCGAAACTGTTTCGCGAAACAGTTTCGCGAGTATGTTGGGCGTAGTGTAAACCCGCCCTAATATCGAAAAAGTAGACATGCGAAATGTTACAATTTTGACATATGTTTTACGCCCGATTTTCTACCTTCTTTTACCGTTATGACTTTCGTTTTCGTTTTAAATTGATTTTTCATTAATCGTCTGTCATATCTTTTTCACCTGTACGTTTATCATGCTTTGTAAGATTCGCCTTTAGTTTCGCTTACTTAAGTGTGTCGGTTTTGACAGTAGTTTGATAGGTTACCTTTTGTTGTAGATTTTTTTATCGATAAAAATGGCACGTCATATGATTTCTTGGACGATTTTATTTTTAAAAAAATTGTTCTGTGTTTTTCCAAGGATTATAGTGCGAATTAAATAATACTTCTAAATTAATTATTTTACAAAACGTTCAGTGGGAATTTGTAAAATTCATTTTAGTCATATTTCGTTAGCTTTGATATTTATACTTTATTTTTGTGTAATTGCTAAATTAATGTTTACAAACATTAGGCACAATAAAATATAACAAAAATAAAGTTTAATATTCGTAAATCATTTATTGAGTGTTCCGGATATTGTGAGAATAAATATTTTCACATTTGTTATTTCGGGTAGTGGAAATTGAATTACCGAAAATTGGCAACGATTTATTGGATTCCTTCTTTGTAATTGTAACTTAACAAAAGTCAAAACAAACATTTTCCTTTGAAAATAAAACGTTCGGCTTTACACCGCCAAGTCTCAACAATATTGATTAGTAGCGACTAAAGCAATTTGTAAAGCAGCGCGAGTGTAACTATTTTCTCCGAAGAATTTTAATGATTTTAATTTAACTATCCGCTGTTGGCTTATACCTCATCATTAATTTTTTTGTTAAAAAGGAAATTGTAGTGTCATTATTTCCTATTTTATAACTTTGTTATTTAAAATTCATCCTTTCACTTTATTTAAAATTTTATTTTCTAATATAAATACCGCTACTTTGAGCGAATAAATGTAAACCTTATTTCCTTAAATTGCTTTGTTGAATTTCTCATTTACAAGTTTCAAAAGAGCCGACGCCCTTTTAGCGATGATTCGATTTAGTATATTCGCGTTTATATTAAATCGATTTGTAAATGCTTTTACAGTGTTATCTACTGAAAAATATAGAATTCTGTTATTGTTTTTTGATTATTTGAATTAATGTGATTTAATTATTTTATAGCAATTTTGGAAAATTGCTTGCTTTAATGTCACGAGAGCTTTTGTTTAAATAATCTACCTAGCTATAAAAGAGTGAGGATGTTCTGGTTACTTTTTGTTTACAAGTTGGTATTTATATTGTCATGATACTTGTCATTAATTATGTAAATTTTTTAAAAATTGTAAAGGATAAAAGTTTGAAGCGGAAACTGCATAACAATCCATCTGTTTGGAGTTATATAATTTTTTTGTATTGAAAATGCAGTAAAATTCAATATTTAATTATTAACTAGTGAAAATCGTGATGTATAGGCAACCAAACATACACATAAGCGTTTTTTCCAGAAATACTGTTAATTTTGCATATTTTTATTAGAATTATTTCAATACATGTTTGTACACCCTAATAATTCCAAAATAAAAAGGATAAAGTCATTTTCGAGTTTTTATTAAAGATATTATAGACAATGATTGAATTTCCTTGGGTATCACATTTTATTGGTCATTTAAATAATACCTATATAGGAAAGATTTGATCTACATTTCTTTTTTTTGGATTTATACAAAGGGTGATTTTGGGTAGTTACAAAGGATAAAACCGAGATATTTTTAGACAGGATTAGGTTAATTAATTGTTTATGAATTATTTAGCTATAATTAAGTGTAACACTGTTATCATTAGCATTAAAAATAACATTATTCTGAAAATTAATTACTGAACAACGACTTGTTAAATAAAATTCTTATGTTTGAAGTTACCTAAATTCAATTAAAAGTTGATTTTGCTTTTAAAATTTAGTTGTGCTAGGTGGATTATCAACAGTAACACAGTTAATTTTGGCGCCCAACGTGGAGACTCATGAAAAGTGTATAAGAACACAGCAATAGATACGTATGCAAATTTAAATTTTTATTCAATAGATTTTTGAGCCGGCAGCAGACTTTACGGCGAACGAAATCAAGTTAGAACATGACAGTGTTTCAAAGTTCCTAACTAAAGAAGGCAGGAAACGGAAAAATTGGATGAACATTGTTTATGTGGTAAATTCATCACTATATTATCAAATCAAATATTAGTCTTAGGTGGGGGTAGGGAATTTTTTGACAATAGACCTGCTGGTTTTGGTAGGTCAACGAATAAAATTCTCTGCGATTGCAATAGAAATCCGAGTAGCTGAAGCAACTATTTTAAAATTTCTCATGACGATTTAAAAACGTAAAAGGTCTTTGCGCGCTGGATTCTGCAGTTACTTGCGCCAGAACAAAAACTTTGCCAAATGGAATTTCTGAATAAAATTTGGCCGCCTCTAAGGATAAATTTTTTTTCAAAACTGTTATCGGAGATGGGACTTAGATGTATCATTGGGATCTTCGTACTAATTAAGAATCCAGGCCGTGACTGTATAAAAGCTCCTTCATCTAAGAAAAACAGAACCCGATCTTCAAAAAAGGCGAAGAAGTGGTTCTACTGATCGAAGATTAGGAAAGAAGAATTAGAAATTCATAAACTCTTACAGGTGCAAAAAATTGCTTTTGCATGATAATTCGAAACTATTTGGGAAAGTAGAGAACTTCGACTAGCACCTTATTTATAGTCCTGATTTAATTCCATTGGAGGCGTTATTTAAAAACTTTAGAAAAGGGCTTCGAGAAAGGTACCTTTTTAGAACGAAGACCTTAAAATAGCAATCAAGATTGTTTTGCAGACCTCCACATTTTTTCTGATGGAATGAAGTTTGTGTGTTTACGAAAGTTACGTAGCAAAATACATAGTTCATAACTAGATAGATGACTTAAAAAATTACTCTCGTGCTATAAAATTTACATTCTAAAATAACCAGAACTAGCATGCGTAGTAAAGTTCCTTATGTATGCATTAATTAAATAGGATGCACTGAACCATCACTAAGTAGTTGCAAACAAAATTTATATTAATAAATTACAACTCAAAGAATAATGTCTGGTAAGTGTCTATCACCAACATTAATGAATTAATTATTGCAGCCTGAGGCGAAAATTAGCCATTAACGTTGTAGTGTTTCACGCGATACATTTCTAATTTCTTCTGTAACTCATTGATGTTACGCAGAAGTTTCGATAAGCTTTGTTTTTTAAGTGGCCCCAAAGATTGCAAAAGCCATGCAAACTTTCCAAATCGCGATATTACAGGATTTGGAAAAGTTTTAAGTAACTTCAAACATATCCTTTTACGATGCAACGTAGCATCGTCTTGTTGAAACCAAGCGTTTCTCCTAACCAATCTATCTAATTCTAGAAGGGAGTGTTGTAGCATATGTTGATAACATTGTGTAATAAAAGTATTTCCAGTGTTGTCCTGAAAAACTAAGCACCGCCATTAGGTTTGCAGAATATTAGGGCCGCTTTCAACCTAGTATCAGTATTTCTTGATTACCAAAAACAGATAGGCGGAATTCAACTTTTTTGTGCATTACAAGGTTCTTCATCAAACTGGAACGTTACTTGTGAGGTCCAGAAATCATCTGTTGTTTGTTGTATTTAATGCTCGTAGAATTTGAAATGGATACGAATGGAGATGCAAGTCGTTAAACATGTTTGTGTGCGTAACTGATTTAGTTGGTGTAGTCTGAGATATTATTGCTTAGGCGAATCTATAGTCTTTGTTTGAATTTTGCCGCTGTCAGGTAACGTGCTAAAAAACGAGATAACAAAGTTAATCAAATACAACAATTTGCATAAGCAACAGAGTAATCTAGTTAGGCTTTATTTAATTAAAGGAAATCTTAGGATTGAGATGTGTTGTGCTCCCCGGCTTGAATCCTATTTTACAGTAGGGAATGTATGTATTGGAGTGGGGAATCAAATGCACGAAGAACACAACGCCGAATACGATTTTCTTACTCTACATTAATGATTTGCCAAAACATGTAAAGCCGATTGAATTGCATTATTTGAAGATGGCACCATTCTGGGATTAGCATCACTTCCAAGCAATAATTTTATATTGAATACCATTGGGACTGTCTTGGTCAAGTTCTCGAAGCGTTATGAGGTAAGCGAATGGGATCTACACATGTAACACCACAATAAAGGACTCACTAGCCACACAGTTCTTAAACTTAACCATCAATTGCAGTGTGCATGTAAAAACATTAGCAAACCTCAATTTGCTATCTATCAAGGTGTTAAATTATTTAATAAATTACCTTAATCAGTAAAATCATTAACTTTTAACCAATTTAAGAAATAGTTAAGAATTTCTCATCAGTGAAGGCTATTATAGCGTCAATGAATATCTAACTGACTCGTTGTTGCAGCTGCGTGTGTAACTACTTACATGTAACATTTGGAGTAACTGTTTTGTCTTATGCGGTTAATATATAATATACTTATGTGATTGACAAACACCTATGTGGTAATAAATAACTAAAAATATTTCAACGTCCTTGTCCTTTCTGGTCAGTAGAGATATTTACATAAATAAAAAGCAGCTTGTTTTGTTTATTTAATTTTAGGAAGTAAATGCGAGTAATTTGTTATATGAGTAGGAAAGCACTTTCAATAATGAATTCACGTCTTGAATTTAAATTTAATTTAGGTAGGTCTTTATTGAAGGAATTGAACTTTACTGATTAAGTCTTGATTGAGTGAGCGCGGAGATTGAGCTAACTTGTATCTTTAAATATGTTAAACTTACAACTTGGTTGACTATGCTATTAAGAATGCAAAACTTCAATTCGTACGTTTGAATGTACTTTGATTCTAGATTAATAAATGTTATTAAAATATGTGCTTGCTATATCCGGGAAGCTGGTGGGTAATTAAGTAGCTCGTGTCTGTGATGTCAACAAACAACGTAGATAAAATTCAAGCTTCATTTCCTTTGTTGGTTGCTGACTTGTTTTTAAGGATTAGGATATAATTAACATTCTAATAAATATCTGATTTTTATATTTTAATATCAATTTAAAATCAAATATTTATTGCCTTAAATAAAGCTGGTTATAACAAACTCTAATGAAATGGTACATTGGTTTACGTTTCTATTTACGTTCAATTTCCTTGACATTAAATTAAGTATAAATAAACAAAACTATACAATTAATAACCTGATCCATAGTTAATTACAATATCTATTAAGATACTGTAAAGCAAGCATATATACTCGAATGTTGTTTCTGGTGCAACCTGTTAGTTTGTTACAATAATGCGATTTTTAGCGTGATCAATTTTGTGTTTATGCTTAAATGATGAAAAGAAGATTTCAACATGTAAAAAATGTTTCTTCAGCATTCAAAATAGTGCGATACTATAAAATCAATAAGCGTGATTAGCGTGATTGGGCTTTACACTTTAATTACGCATTTTGTACTTTATGCAGATCATTAATTGGGGAGTGTATTTCCTTTCTAAAATTATTGCAATATATTGTGGTATTATTTATGAGATACTGTGCCGTAAAGTTAAGCCTCCAATGTAAATGTGTTGTAATGTATAAAAAACCTGTATATAAAAATATGAAAGTACTCGGAAGTTGTTACTTAGGTACTTTAACTTCGTAATAGAAAGATTGTTCTTACTATTATAATTGTATAAATGAAATTCAAATATGTATACCATAAACATAATCTATTAAATTCATTGCTGATTATTCATAAATTCAAAATTTAAAGTTAGATTTTTAAAGAGCCTGTGCGTTGCTATTTTGGAATGGTCAGCTTTAAAAATTAAATTAAATTTAAAATTAATTATGAATACCGTTTCGGTGGTTTAATGATTGTCTTTGCGCCTAAACGAAGTGGGTTCAAACCTGGTCAAAGTCGGTAATTTTTCAGCGGAAAAATTTTATCAACACCTCAGACAAGGGTTGGAACATCTCTAAGTTCGTCTAATTTCCCATCGATATGACGAAATGAATGTAGCAGTTAAAGTCATGAGAGCAGAAGTCGAACCACTGGTTATCTGATGAGGCCGCTCTTTTGGCGAACTTCATCATCATAGAGACCTCTTTCCGCAATCACTTCCTTCGACGACGCTTTATTACCGATTGCATTAAAAAGGTTCATTTCACCGCGGAGCTTGTCGAGCTCTTTACTTGTCCTGAGCTCTCACATATCTTTTGGGCTGCGCAATCCCACCTCTTCTGTTCGCACCGTAGGACATGGAGGTAATGTAAATTGCCGCATTCCGAAGTCTTGGCCACAAAACAAGCACTTCCCATTTTAATATTTATACAAATGTTAAATTGTTATAGCTTAGGCCCTCACCCAACTCACACATTTTTAGTGACATTTCAAATAGGAGCATATACAGGGCGGTGCAAAAAGATCGCATACATTTCAAAATAGTACAACCTGCTTAATTCACAAAATTAGTTCCACAAAAATAATCTGTGGTATACCTATTGGTATACAAGTTATTTACTTTAGTTAATTTAATTTTAATTATCGAAAATTATGTCCGGAAGATGATGTCTATTTTTCTGGACGCACATGCGGAGCCTCTCCTCAAAGTCCAGCAATGTTTTTCGATGGCATTTCTTGGGGCACAGCTACGATTTCTTCACGAACGGAAATCTTTAATTCGTTTAATGTACGAGGTTTTCGAACATAGACTTTCGATGCGAGGGAACCCCACCAAAAGTAGTCGTAAACCGACAAATTCAGTGGCCGAGGAGACCAAGGAACGTCATCAAACCGTGAGATGACGTGGTTGGGAAGCATTTATTCGGAAAACTTCCATCGTGGCTCTTGGTATATGGGTTGTGGCCCCATCTTTTTGGAACCGTATTTATTCCATGTTGACCCGGAGTCTTCAAAGTTATGAAAGCAAAAAGTTGCGTAACATGTCAACATAGCTCTGGGAAGTCACCGCCTCTTCGAAAAAATAAGGTCCAATGATCTTGTTTTTAAAACGCCGCACCAAAATGTTGCCTTAGCCCTATGGAGAAGTCGATGGTGTAACTCTGTCGAGTTCGCCGCTGCCCAATAACGGCAATTTTGTTTGTTCACATAACCGTTTAAATTGAAATATGTCTCATCACTCGTCAACAACAAGACATCGTCACTAGCACACATTTCAATAATTTTTTAGCAAAATTGTCTCCGTTGAATAAAATCATCTTCAAGTAACTTCGGGGAAAATCATTATTTTGTAAGAATGGAAGTGCAAGACATTGTGTAGGATGCGCTGCAGTGAACGCTGGGAGAGGTTTAAAGTGGGGGCGCGACGTCTTGTCGAGCGCTGAGGACTTCGAATAGCAGCTCTTCCCACATTTTCAACATTTTGATGAGTTCGAGGACGGCCAGGCGATGACCCCTTCATAAGGGATCTAGTTGTGCGAAATTATGCAACTCATCGAAGTATTGTATTCCGATCAGGGATTGCACCATCAATCGCCATATTGAAATGTTGACGGAACAGGCCTTGAATGGGAACTACAGAACGTTATTTCTACCTCGTGGTAGGGGAAGCAGGGAAGCCGCCGATCTCTACCCTCCAAAGTACTACGTATTCCAAAAACATGCGTTCTTTTTGCACCACTTTGTAGTTAATTCTCATTAACCTTGCAGCTTGAAATATCACTAAAGGTGAAATGCTGATAACATTAATTAATGTTAAAAAGCAGCAAATGTTGTTTTGTCGTCTTGACCCATAACAAAATAAACACGTAATAAGGAACAGGATTTTATTTTTGGATAGATTTGCTATTGAACGTCAGCAAAAATTGCTCCGCGTAACCGATGTAGATACCAAAATACTCATAAAATATTGCGAAATAAATTCTAAATCGCGAGTTTAGATTCTATAACCTGATAACAAAGGGAGTATCAATGTTACCCTCATGATTCAATAATTTATAAAAATGTTCTCCACGAAAATTTAACATAAATGACAGAATTAACCATTATTCAGGAAACCTCCTATAGATAGATATATTAGTGAGGTGTTTCGATCGCGACACTCCACAAATTTAACACAACACACATTATTTTAAATAACATTTCTTAACATGTATTATCAGTACAGTATCGTTTAATAGATTCTGAGAGGCAGCAGGTTTGGTTAATATTATTACAATTGGTTTAAGTTTAGGTCCGAAGGATGTGGCTTAGGCTGACGTATTATTTATTAAAATAAATCGTCGAACTATGATGTTCAAAGCTTGGGGATGTTTTTCCTACCAAAAGAAGGTGTTAAGCATACATTTCCATTAAGCAGGATTACAAGACACCAATCTTCAATAACTATGATTTGTTTTCAACATAATGAACCTAAATTTTTAATT
This sequence comes from Phrixothrix hirtus, assembly GCA_024586415.1. Classification (NCBI taxonomy): domain Eukaryota; kingdom Metazoa; phylum Arthropoda; class Insecta; order Coleoptera; family Phengodidae; genus Phrixothrix; species Phrixothrix hirtus. The sequence continues at coordinate 15,447 of JAHWXV010794203.1, forward strand.
TCTGGGAAATGTAGAACGTATTACTAAAAGCTTAGAGAAGTTTTTCTTACTAAAAGGAGGTGTTTAATTAATAATTTTAGGGTGTCCAGCCGTCGGGAATTTCTTGCGTTTCGGGAATTATGCTTGATTTTTTTTTCGTCGGGAAAAAACCGTGAATAATGCTTTAAATTTCGTATTGTATCGGGAATTTTAATAAAATTGTCTCAATTTTCGATAAAGTTAACTTTAACTTCGTTTTTCATCGTATAAAGATGTGACGTCAGAATAGCGAGAAATATAACCACTATTATTTTAAATTCAGACACCCAATCAGAATTGAATATGCGTATCCCACTACTTTATAGCATGGAAAAATATGTTTAAAACGGCAATTTTCTCCCTCTTTTCTATTAAAGATCGGTGTAAGTGCATATGCACTTAGTTCTTGGAGGAAGTGTTATACGCAGCAAAGTTGATGTTGAGATATCTAGCAAGTAAAGGCCCAAACAGAATAAACGCTGTTTGACGCCGTTTATTGTCACGCAAGAATTAAAACTAATGGAATTATTAGCGTATACACAGAACAAACGACGTGCAACGGCTTAGAATGCCGTACGACGGTGATTGTTCGTCAATTTTCTACTTTTGCGCTTGAATACGGCATCAAATGTCATTTAAACATAACCTTTTATTCACACATCGATAAAGTTGATAAATTTGAAGATTATAAAATCAAAATTAAAAGATCGATTCATAAGCAATATATTTTCGCAAAGTAGCCTATTTTATTTCTATCTTTAAGAATGTCTCGAATCCACGAGCTTCGTCGTTTTCTACTACTGTAGTTAATACGGCAACAATAATAAAAATATCTAATAAATAAGAAATAAGACATTAAGCTGAATTCCTCTACATCTATTTCTGGTTTATTATTTTGTCTATTATATGGTTATGTTATAATCATGTGGTACAGGTCGCACTGGCTGCGACGCCGTAAATTTTCGTGCATTTAGAAACACTGTCGGCATAAAACGCCGTTTAATGCCGTCACCAGCGTTTATTCTGTTTGGACCTTCAGTTGTAAATTATTTATATTATTGCTTTTGTTTTATTTATGCCTAGTTTTTAGAAAGGCAAATGAAATATTTAATTGCATAGTACATAAAAATTTTAAATTAGTGTAATTTACATGTGGTCACAATCAATATCCCTGTCATTAGAATCACTCTTATTTTATTTTAACTAAGATTTTATACTGTTCTCACTCATTGTATTTACAAGACACCTGATATTATTCCGCAGCTCGTTAATCCTTTACAGATTGTCGGCGTACTGATTATCATTTCA